>PVLA01013033.1:0-39697 GCA_004027455.1 Hydrochoerus hydrochaeris | reverse complement strand
GGAGAGGAGAGGAGAGGAGAGGAGAGGAGAGGAGAGGAGAGGAGAGGAAAACCGGAGGAAAGGAAAGAAGCCCTTTTCATATTGGCGACTCTGGCAGGAAAGGATCTGGTGACCCTGGCCAGAATTATAAAACCAAACAACTTTGTCTCTGCAAAGAACTAAACATGGGGACACTAGGGACCTGGCCCTACTCTGTTACCTTGATCAGGTCATTACCCTCCAGAGGGTTTAGACTCTTCTAAGTGCTCAGGCTCATTTCCAAGGACCTTGCGGTCCTCCCATGGCCTCACCCTTCGATGTCCCCACTTATAAAAGCCATAAAATTTTCAGCTGGCAAAAAAGAACATAAAATTCAGATGAAGTCAGAATATTTGAAACTGGGGTCAACTCAAATTCTGGCAAGTAAAATTAATTAAGTCATTAGCTGATAGGTTTAAGTCAAGACACTTCCCAAGGGGTGTTGGCCATTAACTGCTTTCAAAAGAGTCACTTTAAAAGCTCCCAGAGGGGGTCCTAACACCTCCCCTCCCCCACACTGTGCCTAACAAAGGGTGAAATTTTTTTTTTTTTACCTTGTTTGTTTGTTGATTTCTTTCTTTAGGTTAGGTTTTGGGTTGGTTTATTTTTTGGAGTGGGGTGAACAGAAAAGGAGGTAAATATACCATATCTGAAGCCTACCATGTAGCTTTCTATAATGTGCAGAGAACTGAGAGAAAGTTTGGGGCAAGTGGTTACAACATCTATTTTCTAAGCTTTACTGCGAAATGAGAGTCAACTGTAAGAACAGAGCAGGGAGCAGGGAAATTTCAGGTTGGGGGGAGGTGCATCTCTCAGGATGCTGGGAACAAAACAATAGGCACTTATGACTCACTGCCCAGTTAACAAGTCAGGAGCTAAAGGTCTGGTGGGGGCTAGGACTTCCGTCTTCAAATCCTAAAGGCAGAATCTAAAGAACCATCAGTGTGCCACACAGATAATCAGTCCTAAAAAGTGATCTTCCATCTCTAATCACATTATAACCTTAGCAATTCCTACTCTTAAAAACAGTACCCTCCACCTAGGAAAAAAAAAAGAAAAGAAAAAGGAATGTAATGACTGCAACCAAAGAATGGAGATAAGACTAAAATCCCCCAGAATGAACTAATTTGGAACTTCTCGGCAGACATCTAAGCATGTCACTGGGAAAGGCAACTTGCTTGGCAAACCCAGGCCAACAACATGTTAAGAGTTAGTGAAGAGAATGGCCCATTTCATAAGACCGTCATGGCTTAATTGCTCTGGGCTCACAAACATTTTGCAATCTACCATCACCATGTCAAGCACCAGAATTTTAGTGCCATGATACTGCTGGACCAGAACTTCCAACATCTTCACAAGGGCTGCCCCCCTCCTGATGGACATGTGTACTCTAGACAGTGTTTGGAAGAGACTCCCACGCTTAAGAACATACTTTTTTTTTTTCCTTTATCATTCAACAAAATCCTGTTATCTATATCCAGTAAGCCATAGGCACTGGAGATAGAAAAATAAGTAAGATACAAAGACTCCAAAACTCCGCCCTCCAGGGATTCACAATCTAGCATCTTTGTAAATTTCTTTTCTCTAGCTGGGTGTGGTGGCACACACCTGTAATCTCAGCCCTTAAGAGGCTGAGGTAGGAGGATCCTTGAAAATTTGAGACCAGAGTGGGCTACAAAGTGAGCCCAAGGCCAGCCTGAACCACATAGCCAGACCGTCTTAAAAAGATAAATAAATAAATAAATGTGTTCTCTCTTCATTCCACATATTTACTATTGACTTAACTATATTATTCGCTTCGCCCTTTAAGCACTTTTTAAAAAATTATCCTAAAACAACTATTTGGTGCTTAATTGCGTGTAGAAGGAATTAATTTAAATGCAAAATGTGTCCTAGTGAACTGAAACAGCCATTTTGTATTTACCTAGATCGTTCCCTGCTCCCTGGGGTAAACGGTGTGGGGACACATGCCTATAATCCCAACATTCTGGAGGCTGAGGCTGGAGGATCTGTTTGAGGCCAGTCTGAACACAAAATCCTATCTCAAAAATTAAAAAAGAAAAATCCCTGAGGGACAAATGTCCCTTACTGCTTATCATCTGCAGAAAAATGTGTTCACTCAAAATGTTCTAGACTATAAGGTTTGACTGTGGCACTTAGAATCTTAAAAGTAGCACATCTCTCAAGTATGGTGTTTGGAGGTATATTCTCCACATCCTCCTGCCCCCCCTCCCCATGGCTCCATTCCCACCCAGTTGGCTTGAGAGTTAACTACCTAGTGTCAAGGCATCAGGGAACTGAGGTCAGCTCAGACACCGTCACTGACTGGATGTGCGCTACTGGCCAATCTCTTCACCTATCTAGGCTGACAGAGGACTGCAGAATCCCACATTTTAAATACGAAATGAAGGAAGTTGTGTCAACCTGATGGTTGAGTTTTGAGTCTCAATATATTTTTGCAAAGCTCCAGATTTTATAAACATTTGAGGACAGTTTTCTAGTGGTAGAAAGATCACACTGCTCTCCTCGGTGTCTTCCTACTGCGTACAAAGGGAAGTAAACCGCACCTTCTTTCCATGCATTTTACCACAGCAATCCTAATGCCCAAGTTCACTCCAAAGGAAAACAAGACTGTTTAAAGACTGGGAAGGCATAAATGGACAGAACTTGTTTTGGGACACGCTTTGCTCTCGCAGGCCTCACACTGTACTAGTAGCTGAGTGAGAAGTACATATTTTCTTTTCTCCTATATCTGGTTTGAGCTTCTAAGGCCCCACCCCATCCTTCAACTCAGCCAAAGAACACTCTGCTACAACTGATCCAACAGTGCTGGAATCTGCCAGGGAAAGGAAAGCAAATATTCAGAATGTGCCACCTGCCAGCCCTTCCTCCCCTAAACAGCCTTCAGCCCAATTTTTCATTTAAGTCAGGCACCTCCCGGACCAAGCCCTAACAAGGGATGCAAGGCCATGTTATCAATGCTATCAATCAGTGTTTTCAGTGACTGAAAACTTACAGAGCATGATCGCTGCAGGTAAATAACAAGCTTCTTGTTTGATGAACTTAAAAAACAATTACTCTGATTATAAAATGTTCATTGGGTTTTCTGGAATTTCAGTCTAGGAACTTATCCAGAAAAATTTAGAAAATGCAAAAACAGAACATTTACATTCACACTACACACTGTACATATACTAAATCCATATACAAAATGTATAGTGTACGTAAACATAGTCTTATCACATATTTTTTAAATACTGAGAGTAAAAAGATCAGACAGAAATTTTATATCAACTTTCCTGATTCTCCATACAGTAATAATCATAAATACCAGTGAACATCTAGAAATGGAATACCTGGGATTTCAGCTAAGGTTATTTGAAAAGAAGATACACATGATTCTATGTGCAGGAAAAAACCAAACAGAGCTACATTAATTGAGCTTCTATTATATACAGACAGTATGCACTTAATACACATCAATTTGTCTTAAATTTCATCTTTTCCTCAATTTTCATCCTAAAATTCAGAAAGCTGAGGCAGGAGGTTCATGATTTGAAGCCAGTCTGAGATATCTTATCTCGAAAAGCAAACAACACACAATACAAACCCCAAGGATCAAAAGAGTTGAGTAACTATGCCAACAGTCAGTTGGAAAACATGGATTTGACCCAGGCCAGCTCTCTTCAACACCCAAAAGCTTCATCACCAGGATAAAAACTGAACAGTTTTATCCTCCCCAGAGATTCTTTCTAAGAACCATGTCTCCTCCAGTTGGAAAAAGATAAAGCAATAATGTATCTCTAGAGCCTTTTCCAATTACCTACACACTGGGCAATTCTAAATCTGACACTAAACTTGTCTTTTTATGTGTAGATGGAGAGGTCTAACTGTACTAATCCCCACCCGTGTGCTTCTAGTTGACCGAACTTCTGCTCCGCCAAAAAGACATCTCCCTAATTCCCTACAGTTTTAAGCTCAAGCAGGTTAAAGCTTCATCCTCCATGTGTAAGAGCTGTTTTCTAGAAACATGCCAAACCCATGGGAGGTTTTGGTGATTGGATATTTCAAAATACTTGACAGTACCAATGAGGCAAAATAAATCCTTTTGTTTTTAGTCCTCGATATATAAAACAAATACAGTCTCCATCCTGTAATTATACAAACTGGCTAAAACTGCAAACAGTAACTAAGTCAACATTCTGGCAAGTGAGGAAATGGTTATTTTCTTCTCAAGGGACACACAGCCAATGGTGGCTAGGATCAACATCAGGACCATTAACCTCTTTAGCTTCAACTGAGAGACGTCTGTCGATAAATATTTACAAGCAGAGTTCACATCTACTCTGTGAAGGTCTTGGTTTTTCCGGCACCAACTTCTCAGCAGGTGTCCCAGATTAAGCTACTAATAGTACACACGATTGTTTATTAAAAAGTGTCCTGGATGTGAAGCCTGGCTGGTTATTTTTTAATTAGGGTTGGAAACTCTATGCTGCGTGTGTATTTAACTCCCTAAGGCCTGGAGCAAGACAGGGGCTTCGCGAATAAGATGAGGGTGCCGAGGGGGTGGGAAGGAAGCGAACCCCTCTTCCAGCGCCTGCTCCCCAGGTAACTCACCAGGATGCCCATCACGTCGGCCCACAGTCTGGAGAACGCCTCGGAAGAGCCAGCGTCCGGCTCGGGGTCTGGCTCGGGGTCCTGCGCGGGGCCGCCCGCGCCCGCGTCCTGCTCCATGGCGGGTCCCGCGCGCCGTGCGCTCCTTCCCCGCTGCGCCCCGGCCCGGCCTCGTCCCCGCCCGCGCGCGCGTCACCGAGCCGCGCCCCCGCGCCGCATGCCCGGGCTGCCACGAGGCCCCTCACCCGCCCCGGCCTGGGCTCCAGGTGGCCGCGGGCAGCGCGGCTGACAACTCCAGAAACTTTCCCGGCCGGGTCTGCGCGGCACCGGGGCAGCTGGAGCAAAGTCCGCACCACTGGCGCCGCGGCGGGGAGCTCACTGCGCCCAGAGGCGCCGAAGCCCAACGCACAGGCGTCGCTTCCTGGGGCGGGGACCCGGCGACCGCGGCACGCGACTCCTGGGTGCCGGCCGGTCCCCGCGGGGCTCAGCTAGGGGACGGCGGCGCCTGGGGACCTCGCGGGCCACTCCCGGGACCCCTCTCTTCAGAATGAGCTCTTCCAGCTCCACATGACTCTCTCCCCTCCAGGCTGGAGAAAGCGTTTAGCAACAAAAGGTGCTCTGATGTCCGGCTCTTGGCATGGAAATGAGCCCCGGACAGAACAAGTCGCCTGTTGAAAGCACAGCCGCGCCGCGGCCTCGAGCCCGCGTAGGTTTCCAATCACGCCATTCACGGACACGGTTTTGGTTCCAGAAGCTCCAGAAAGTTAATTTTGAAGCTTCACAAGTAGTCAATGTGGGCACAATGCACACCTCGCCCCTAAGAAGTCGAGCGACCACCAAGGAATTACAACCCTGCCTTTGTCAGGCAAGACCGCCCTGAAAAACAAATGTGACCACTTGGGCACGAGCCATTGTTTGGATCCACATTGGAGCGGGGCGTTTTGTCTCCCGGGCGTCCCCAAAGCTAGGACTTTGCGCTCATTAGGGGCCAGGCGCCCTGCCTGTCAGGGGTTCCTTTACCTTAAGGACTCAAGCAAGGGCTAAATGCTAATCGTTGTAGCGCTCAGCTCAGATACGCTGTGTGTGTCTGCAAGTGAAAGACCCTTGAAGGATTTATTTTTTGAGGGAAATAGCTCTGTAGAGTTTAGTTTTCCTTTTGTGATTCTTTCTTTTAAATCCAGGGAGAGAGTTTTTCCCGGGAGATGACAATACTTGTCTCATTTGATTTGGTTACTGATCACTTCGTGAAACAGTTAAGGACCCACAAGGAATGTGACCCTTGTTAAAGAGCTGGGGAGAGGGGCAAATCAGTTGAGGTGCCCCAAGGCACCTTACTTGCTGCAGAAGATTCTCTTTGAGTTTTCTGGCGGGAGGTGGGGCGGGGAGAGGGACTTTTTGTTTTTGTTTTCAGACAGCGTCTGGCTGTGTATTCTAGGCTCTAGGCTGGCCTCGAACTCCTGGGAACCTCCAGTCTCAGCCTCCAGATTACAGGCATGCGCTGACATGCCCAACCAACCAAACAAAAAGGCATCTATGTAAAAACAGGAAAATAAGTAAATGGCAACAAAAATAAATAACCTTTACAGTTGACTTCACTGGAATATTGGAGAATAGTAACTAAACAGCCCCGTGGTACTTTTTTCAAATTCAAAAATATGTTGAGCTCAGTGCTGTTTCCTCAGGAGCAGCTTGTTCTCTGCATAAATACTTTGGGGCATTAGGCAAGCAGGGCAGTGGGGCTGGGTCGTTAGCACCAATCGGGAGTGTTTTCCTCCTGACTCAAATGACCTGGGGCAAAGCATTTGGCCTTTCTTTGCTGCAGTTCCCAGTCTGAGATGAAGCAAGGCCATGCTAATTGGTACCCACCCCCTCAGAAGTAGTGGTTAGTTTTGAAGTCCTGTAAAGATAGGTTCAGTTTAACAATACACACACACACACACACACACACACACACACACACACACACGCACGCACGCACGCACGCACCTAACCCAGCATTTTGGTACTTGTAGATATCAATACTCTAAATATTGCAATATTCTAGATATTTAAGCTTCTTTTATACCACAGATACTCCAAAAACTTAAGCTTCTTTTCCTGATGCTCCCTAATAAATAGCTGGAGAAATGACACAAAATCATTTCCGGGAAAGTGTTGATGCATATTTGTTGTACCGCCTAAAGTCACTTTCCTACTAGCAGAACATGAATAATTTGGTTGATCATTTTAAAAAATGAAGCTGAACTTAGCTTCTGTACTTATCAATTCCCCTATATTATCTGAAAAGGATTACTGCCCTCGAGATTGAGTTTTTTCTCTTTTCTTCTAAAATTCCTTTAGGGAATTTTTAACAGATTCCTTTTCCTCATCAAAGAATCACTACCACCCTCATCCCCATCCTCATCACTACCACTATCCACAGCATCTCTGGGAGTATCAGTTACCTCAGGGAAATACCAGTAATGAGGGAATCCTGTCCCATGGAGGTGGAGAAGATCCTTGAAGAGGACAGAGGTCAAATTCCTCCTTTACAGATGAAGAAATAAGCATCTGAGAATGTGAATTATCAGTCCATGTGAACACAGCTATGTGGGCAAAATCAAAGAACAGGCTGGTTATCTTAAAGGCTCTTTGATCAATATTGTACTAAGTTTGATTCCCACAAGCCCGAAAGTGCAGATATTCCATGGAAGATGAACCTGCAGACAGCCACTCTCCTTATCCCCCTCTCCATTAGGGCTTCCTTTCACCTTGGTGGAATGGTGACATCGACTCTGTAGGCCCTGATAAGTGTTATCATAGCAGAACAGAAAACAATCAGAATGCATTCACTGAGAATACTAATAATGTAGACCTCTAGTAAATACTGTTTGGTCCCTATTGTATTGTTGCATGTATGCATGTACCACACATGCCATACCACGTATGCCCCCACAAATACAGTATGATACATATTTATATCAGCTTGCTTTATAAAAAGTATAAACCTTAAAAAAAGTTCTTGTACTGCTTAGTGGCATATATGTGTAATCACAGCACTCTGGGGGAGGCAGGAGATCAAGTGTCAGCCTATCTTGTACAACTTAGTTTACATAGACTCAAAGTTTTAAAATTTAAGAAGGGAGGTGGGGTAGGGAAGTAGCTCAGTATTTAGTCCCAGATTTCAATCCCTACTACTGAAAAAGAAAGTTGCTCTTACTATGGGTCAGAATTACAAAAGTTTAAAAGCCACTTGAATAAAAGCCACAGGGGACATGGGTACAGTTGCAACCTACTAAGTCATTATGCCAACACAAGAAAGGTGGCTGGTCTATTGTTTGGCAGTGTGCACAATTGCACCATAGCAAGCATAAATACAATGGGGTCAAGAAAAAGCTAGGTTTGAATTTGTTCTGAAGTTTCTATAGACATTTGCAAATTACTTCTTAATCTTCAAAATGGACAAATTCGTTATAGTTCACATAGTTATGAGGTTCTGCGATCAGGCAAGAACCTCTACAATTAGAACCACGCCTCCTTTTCCCCTTTGTTTGTCCTTCCCCACTGGTTTGTCCTGTGATGTCACATCTTTAAACAGGAAGTTTCCTTGTTCTTACCTAAATCTCTTGAATCACAGCAAGGAGTATTTGCTAGCCCTGGAATATGGATGCTGAGTAACGCAGGTAGGAGTGTACCTCTGGTGAGGGCAGTGGTAAGGGCTGGTAAGGCTGCCACTGTTTTCACTTATTTCAGAAATAACAATGGCTGTCATTTTTGAAAACCTACTCTCTGCTAGGCATTGTGCTTGAATTCTAAAAATTCATCAAAGCTTTTTAACATTCTCAAAACAGAATATAAAATGTCGCACCATGTTTAACATTCTTAGGTATTCCCTCCCTCAGTTACATCCATCTCTGTACCTACTCAAGCTAAGAACTTTATCCTCACCATCATTTCCACCCAAACCATGGATAAGCCCTGCTGATTGGTCCCCTACATCTAATCAAATTCGTCCATTCCCCTCCTTCACCATTCCCTGCACCTGAGACCCATGTTGCTATCCTCTCCTGGATTTTACCCAGAGCAGTGCTCCTCAAAGTGGGGACACAAGCTTTAGCATCTGCTAAGAACTTTTGGAAATGCAAATTTCTACCCCAACCTCAAGCTTACTGTAGGCAGTGACTGGCAACCTATTTTAATGAGCACCCCCAGAGCCAGGTATGGAGACATAGGCATATCATCAAACCACCCTGGGAGGCTGAAACAGGAGGATTGTAAATTTCACCCCAGCCTGGGCAATTTAGCTAGACTTTGACTCTAAATAAAAAAAAAAAAAAGAAAGAAAAAAGGCAGAGGATATGGATTACTGCAAAGACCCTGGTTCAAATCAAGTATCACACAAAAGCCCTTCAAAAAATAGTACTGTGTGCTCAAATCTGAGATACCTTGCAAACTTTGGGCAGGTTAGAATAAGAAAAAAAAAAGAGCATTTCATTGAGGAAGGGTGAAGTATTAACACAGAATAGGCCGGGGATTTAGCTCAGTGGTATAAGCGCCTGCCTGGCAAGTGTGTGAGGTCATGAATTCCATCCCTGGTAGGGCTGGGGGGGTGGGGGGCAGCACTCGGATAGCTGAGGCAGGAGGATTGTTGCAAGTTCAAGAACAGCCTGGGCTGCAAAGTGAGCTCAAGGCCAGCCTGAACTACATAGAGACCCTGTCTCAAAAAAAAAAAAAAAAAAAAAAAAAAAAATATATATATATATATATATATATATATATATATATATATATATATATAGAATACGTTAGAAAGATATGCCAGTAGATTGATTTTTTTTTTCTTTTTGAGACAGGATTTCTCAATGCAGTTCAGGCTGGCCTTGAGCTCACTTTGTAGCCTAAGCTAGTCTCGAACTCTCAATGATCCTCCTGCCTCAGCCTACCAAGTGCTGGGATTACAGGCATGAGCCACCACTCCTGGTAGTGGATTGATTTTTAAAATTCACTGGTGAAACAAACTGTCAAGGGACAAGTGAGAAGAAATCCCCCAATCAGATATTCAAAGGTACTTGGTTTTCAAGGGCAAAAAACTATTTAAAATACATTCTCGATAAGAATGTATTTTCACATGTTCCTGGAACAGCTCTGCATTTAAATACTTATTTTTAAATTTTTTTTATAAAAGCACATTTTCTGTTTATAGAAAAATGTAAATCTAACAGACTATAAGTATTCCAATTTGTGCTTTACTATACTTCTGGCCACTGAAATTGAGCAATGAAAATAGGTAATTTCATCAGTTCTGCCAACACTGGCAGCCCTCTGTGACACTCCCACAAGGGCTTCCACAGTGCCTTGGGAACTGAATGCAAGGCAAGACTGATATTCTATAACATTTTTCCCCATCATGATTCCCAACTAAATTTTTTTCCACAAACGCCTCAAACGTGATAGAAACACAGGCAAAAGCATTACTTGTGTAAAACCCACTTCATCGGGGAGTATTTGGTAAGAGATGAGAAAAGAGCCAGGAGCAAACCAAGAAGAAGTTAAAACAAACTGAAGACAGCCTGCACAGGCCAGGGGGAGAAGGTGCACAGCATGACTATAAATGTTCTCCTGGATTCTCCTCTCTTCTGATACACAGCACTGATTACCTAGCTGGTTACATGGTCCTCATCTGCGTCTCTGCTGTGTAAACCCCAAGAATCTGCCTGGAAACTAGTCTAGTGGACACAATAGTACTGTCATGGATAATTCATTTTATACTATGGAGTCAGACTACATGATTTATAAAGCCACTTGTAATTCTGGACTATAAGGATTCTGAACTCAGACATTCTATTCAGTAACAAACATTCTATTCAGAAATATGCATTACAGATAAGAGGCAAACTTCTGGTGGCCTGTATACGGGTACCCATGAGGATCAAAAAACTATGTTACATGAATTGAATTCCATAATTGAGACAAAGAGCAAAAGACTTCAACTCAACATAAAGTGACTTTTGGATTAGTATGAGAGCAGTCTTTCTATGGGAAACTATGAGATTGTGTGAGAGGGACTTGGCATGGTAGCACAAGCATGTAATCCCAGAACTCTGGGAGGCTGAGGCAAGAGGATTACAAATCTAAGCCTAGGCAATTTAATCACTTAGTGATACACTGCCTCAAAACAAAAATAGGGTGACAGGGGGCTGTAGCTCTGCAAAGGCCCCAGGCTCAATCACCAATACTTACAAACAGAAAAAAAGAATAAAGAAAAGAAAAAAAAAAAAAAAGAAAATTTGGAGAAAAAAGTTTAGAATCATACTCTGATACTTACGGGTTGTTTGTTTGTTTGTTTGTTTTGCTTAGGAAAGTATAAGAAAAAATGTGTTAATAAGACATTAGAGATTACGTTAAATATTTCCAAACTATGTGAAGTCAGACTTAAAAGCATAGTGGGGAAATGTCCAACACTCACACTGATTCATCAATCTTGCCTGTTTTATAAACTTCGTCTATGAGAATGCCTAGTTGGCTCTCTCTTGCTTAAACATAGTTGTGGAAAAAATGTTTTCCCATTAAATCTAAGAGCTCCAGTAAAAAACATTGCTTTGCTTTTTTGAGGTGCCATTGTGTTAAGGACAAGGACAAAACAGTCAACTTCCAGAATAAATCCCAGTACATACAAGGGATTGTTACCCAGAATCTTTCCCAGAATTGGAGTGTTATCCAGAGTACTTTGATTCAACACCACAACAAATTTCTGATTAATGACTTTCATGTAAGGGTACTGAAATAGAAAAGGAATTGAGCTAACATTCCCAGAAAACCATGTGTTGGCTCATCACAACAAAGGAAAACGTGTTGACCGTTTTTCTGCCCACTTTTTAAAAGATTGATACATTTACTGTATAAATTACTTGAGGAACATCTGTGAGTCCGTTTCCCTATCCAACCTTGATATTAACTCTATCTCTCTGCCTTGTTCTTTCACAAAGGGGTCTAGATTTGGGGTCACAAGGAACAAGATTTGTGGACTAGTAGAATAACATCTGCCGGATATTACAAAGAGACACTCCCATCCTTGTTTCTGGGGAAAGAAAGGAAACTCTCAACTTTCCCTCTAGCTATAAGATTCTATTACTTTAGAATCTCAGCAACACAGATCTTCCTTCTCCATCCAACTCCCTTCCTTCATGTGTACCCTAAGTCTTTTTCTCCACAGTTGTACATCATTCCCTCCTGGGTACTTTCTTTCAAATTGCATTTCCAGTGACATGCACAGAGCCCTGGCCACAGATATATACGGGTGTATGAGCACCCGCACACACTTACAAACACAAAGGCTCACTCACACTGATTCATCAATCTTGCCTGTTTTGCTAGTTTTTCTGAACTGCTTTACATAATTGAAGATATAAATACATGAACTCTGAGAACTCATCAAATGAGGGGGCACCACAGGAACATGTCAATGAGGGTCTCACATGTGGAGACAGAAGGTCTGAGTGACAGGACATGGGGGTCAGGGCTACTTCTTTAAATAGAACCTAGGTCAAGCTTGGTGAAACAATCATTCCCTGTTTAGGGAAATACATAACATGTGCAGCTCCTATGGGTAGTGCTGGCCTGAATAGGGTTGGGAATTTAAACAAAATATTAATATGAGTAAGCAGGCACCAGATTTTTATGCACCATTTCCCGTACAATGAATGAAAATATTTGTTTAAATGGACCGTATGGTGGATTAACTGATGGTCAACTTGGAATGTCCACTGAAGTGAGTCAGCGTGGTTCTGGGCATGGATGTTCTACCTGAGGATTGTTGCCAAAATTATACAAAAGGAGAATTAGAGGGGATGAATGCATGCTGTTGAATTTCCTGCTGATTTTTCTGATACAAACTCAACTGCTCTGGTCCACAGAGGAGCTGGAGTTCTCACTGTCACTGGGGATGGCTGTTGTTCTCTTCAGGGAGTTCTGGTCTTCGTCTTGAGCACAGTTTCCTGGCTCCAGTGCAGATCCCTCAGCCTTCTGGCATAGATCCTTCAGCACCCCCCAGCCTCTGACTTTCTGTCTTCCACCACTGGCCTTTAATCCTTCCCTGTGTATATCCTTGATACTGGCTTGCATGACACATTGCTGTGGGCTCTAGGCCTCTGGCTGGATGCTTCACTTCTCTAATGTGAGGACAGATCTCTTGCATTCTTCTGCATTTGACTTTTTGGGTGAAAATTGTAAAATAACTATAGATTTTGTGTCCCATATTAAATCTATTTCTTTGCAAACCCTGACTACAACTGACTGTTTATGCATCATTTTTCTCTATGCCTTATAATTGAGGCAACTAGGCGCTAGCCACCCTTTTTATCTGATGAAAGTTTTCAAGAATCAGATGGTGTTGATTCCAATAACAAAGAGAGACTTAACAAAGACCTCTTGTTCTAGAAACGAGGTCATGTGGACAGTCTATCCATTAAGAAAAAGGCTATTTTGCTTCCAGGGATCACCTATTGAGGCAGGAAATCCATCTTTTGGCCAGTGAACTAACATCTGGCCTAAGTTTTCTAGGCTGAAATGTCAATTTCCTGATTTATATGGAACACACATGAAAGTGCAAAAAGAAAAATACAAATCTTCACTTGCTGAATCAACAGAAGCCTACCTAAGGCTTCCAAAAAAGAGAGAGCTACTCATTATTGATCAAAAGGGACAAAAACAATAAAGAACTTATATGAAAATTTTATTTCATTCTATAATAATCCAAAGATAAATGTGCAAATCAATCATTTAGTGGTAAATGCATAAATACATTTGCTTTCTTCCAAGCCAAATAATCATAATTCATGATGATTCATTCCAGGGCGGACAAAGATTTACCTTTTTTTTTTTTTTTTCTTTTTGGTGACGAGGATTGAACCCAGAGCCTCATGCATTCTAGGCACACATTCTACTGCTGAACTACCTCTTGGCTTCAAGATTTACTTTTGTAATATGAAAAAGGGGACAAGGGAGGAGTTTACTAACTTAATTAACAAAAGAACACTTGAAGGGGCTGGGGATTTAGCTCAGTGGCATAAGCACCTGCTTTGCAAGCATGTGGTCATGAGTTTGATCCCTGGTACCAATAATAAAAAAAAAAAGAACACTTGAAGGAGAAAACTGGCAGATGTCTAGGCAACTTACAACTTATAATCTTTTAGAGCTCCTTGAAAGTACCATAAAACATTTCATGTGTAAGGCTGGGAGTATAGTTCAGTTACAGAGTCCATGCTTAGTATGGGCAAGGTTATGAGTATGCACACACAAGCGTGCACACATCACACATGCACACAATTTGTCACTCGGTTTACCTTTTAAAAAATGTTTTTTTCAGTACTAGGAATTGAAACCAGAGCCTTCATACTGAACTACATTCCCAGACCTTTTCTTATATATTGAGATAGGGTCTCACTAAGTTTTGTGTTCTTTTTTTTTTTTTTTTTTTGTCTTTTTGAAACAGGGTCTCTCCACGCAGTTCAGGCAGGCCTTGAGCTCACTTTGTAGCCCAGGCTGGTCTCAAACTCCCAATGATCCTCCTGCCTCAGCCTCTTGAGTATTGGGATTACAGGCGTGAGCCACCACGCCCAGCTCTGTTTTCTTTTTGAGACAGGGTCTCCATGCATAGTTCAGGCTGGATTTCAACTCACTTATGTAGTTCAGGCTGGTTTTGAACTCTCAATGATCCTTCTGCCTTGGACTGCCAAGTGCTGGGATTACAGGGGTGCACCACCACACCTGGCAGGCTCTCACTAAAATTGCAAAGTTTCACAGGTTGGGCTCAGATTTGTGATCCTTCTGCCTCCTAGGGTTTTGAAATTATAGACCATGCCTAGTTTCAATTTACTTTTTATACTCTTTGAAAATACTCTGTAATTTTGACTAGCTTTTCTTCTATCAGGATAAATTGTGATTTTTTTATTTTGTCCATCCATCATTCATTCATTCATTCATTCATTCATCCTTATAACAAATTACAATTGACTACCTCATGCTAGACTCACATGAGGTGTCCGTATACATAGAACTGTTTTCGGGATGAACTAATCTATGAAGGGAGACAGAAAAGTAAATACTAAGCAATAAAGAGAAGCCAACTGAGTAAGGAGTGGAAAGGTTCATAAAGAAGGTAATCCTCAGCTATATTTGGTGGCACACACCTATAATTGCAGCACTCAGGAGGCTGAGACAGGAGGATCACCAGGCATTCAAGGCCAGTTTGGGCTAAAAGTGAGTTTCAAGGCCAGCCTGAACTGCATAGTGAAATCCTGTCTCAACAAGACAAAAAAAAAAAAGGCAAGTCCCAGGAAAGGTTTCAAGGACACACAATTCATCAGCCAGTCAATGAAGTAAGAGGAAAGACTTTCTAGGTAAAAGGGAGAAGTTAGAGGAGTTGGGCTATAAAGACTAGTAAGGTGGGTGAAAATAGGACAAGAGATGCAGGAAGCAGTAAGGATGGCTGACCTGTGTGCCAAGCCAAGTGCGAGGGTTGTAATATGTCTATAACTTCTCATGCATGCTTTGCTACAGCTCTACCCTTTTTTTTTTTTTTTTGGTACCGGGGATCAAACTCATGACTTCTCGCTTGCAAGGTAGATGCTTATGCTGCTGAGCTAAATCCCCAGCCCCTCTACCCTCTCATTTTAAGAAGAAAGCGAAGTCATAGTATTGGGGTTTATTTAGCTCAGTGGCAGTGCACTAGCCCAGCATATGCAAAGTCCTGGGTTAGATTCCAGGACCACAAAAAAAAAAAAAGGAAGAAAGCCAATTAGTTCCTGGGGTTCAGTCCCTAGCAACATACACAGGCACATGCACACACGCATGCACAAAAATAGTAATTTAAAAGCAGAGTAGTAATGCAAGTGTGTACTAAAATGATTATATCTTGCTACTTAATGTAATAAAAGCAATATGGAATTGCTAAGGGATTTAAATGAGGAAGTATTGATCTCTCTGACGCAGGTTCAAAATTAATGGCAAGGCAGTGCCCTGCTCAAAAGAGAATGAAATTTTAGAGGCAATTTCTAAGAGTCCTGCAGCTAATCCAGGCTAACACAATGGCACCTTGACAAATAGGTGAGATTCACACACCTGACACCCATTCCAACTCCTTTGCGGCAGCCAAAATGAAATGGTAAAAATTATACTTCTTAGGGTTCCTTTGCAGCTGTGGCTCAGGATGCTATTGAGCTTCTACCACTCCAGTATATTTGCATAAGCCTTTGAAGGTGGGAAGTTGTTAAGTGTGCAGCCTGGCTGCAGATGGGAGAAGAGTCCTGATTTGGGGGTTGCCTGGTGATGGCAGGGACATCCTATCTGTTAGTTTTGAGAGCCCCTGTCCTGGGTGCAGTTTGTAGATGTGGAGTGACCAAGCCCAGATTTTGCCTAGAACTATCAATTTTTTTTTTATTTAAAGAGAAAAGAACAGAAAAAGGATAGAAATATTACAGAATTTCAAGAAAAGAAGATAAACAGTAAGAAATCACTAGTTGATAAATTACATATTGTTCTTTTAGAAATAGTTTTTCAAGTTACAAAATTAAAGCACACAAAGTGGACAATGAAGCAGTGAAAGTGCAAACAGATCTGTTCAACAATCCAACAAGAAATATGGTCATCAATCCCACACACCTAAACATACATGCAGCTATATCTTATATAGCGTGTCCTATTTCCTCTTTTTTACAATAGCAATTATACATTTTAAAAATTTTATTTAAAGAGAAGGAAAAAAAAGCAAAACAGAAAAAAGGCTAGCAACAATACAGAATTCTAAAAGAAAGAAAGAAAAAGGAGAATGAGAAAAAGCCCCACTAAGAAATCAGTAATTTATAAATTACAGACTGTCATCTTGGATGTAGTTGTTAAAGTTACAAAGTTAAAGGGTACATAGTAAATATTCAAACTGTCAGACTACAAACAGTTCTGCTCAAAGATCCAACAAAGATTCAGCAATATGGTCATCTATTTTACACTCTCAAACATATATGCAGTTATTTCGCTTAGAGCACTTTCTTTTCCTCTCTTTTTTACAATAGCAATTACACATTTTGGTTTTATTACTCTTGTAGTTCTTATTTACTTTTTACACTAGAGAAACAATACAATATTTATAAATATGATTCTTATTTATTTCACTAATGAGGATACTCTCAAGTTGTCTCCATTTGCCTATGAAGGCCTCAAGGTCATCCTTTTTTATAGCTGAGTAATATTCTACTGTATAAAAATGCCACATCTTTTTCATCCACTCTGCAGTTGATGGCATCTTGGTTGTTTCCAGGATTTAGCTATCACAAATTGTGCGGCTATGAACCTGGGTGCACATATATCACTGTGATATGAACTTTTCAGTTCTTCTGGGAAAATACCCAGGAGGGGAATAGCTGGATTGAATGGGGCTTCCAATCCTAGTCTTCCGAGAATCCTTCATATGGATTTCCATAATGGTTGCACCAGTCTACATTCCCACCAACAGTGGAGCAGTGTTCCTTTTTCCCTGAAGCCTCACTAACATTTGTTATCAGTTGATTTCTTGATGGCAGCTATTCTTTCTGGAGTAAGGTGGAATCTCAATGTTGTTTTAATTTGCATTTCTTGAATGACCAGTAATGGTGAACATTTCTTCATGTATTTATTTGCCATTTGTATATCTTTCTCTGAGAACTGTGTGTTCATCTCAGATGCCCATTTTTGGAGAGGGTCTTTAAATTTGGGGGGCTTGATGTTTTTCAATTCTTTATATCAGAACTGTCAATTTTAGCCTTGAAAATTCTTTGTTCTAACAACCTTTATGCTGATGTCCCTGGGACTGTTTCTTTACATATCCTCCCAACAATTCTGAGGACTTTGTATATTTTCTACGCATCCCTTAGACAAACAAACACATTCTTTCAAAGCCTAAGGTAATTTTTTTTTTTTTTTTTTTGTCTTTTTGAGACAGGGTCTTGCTATGTTCAGGTTGGCCTTGAGCTCACTTTGTAGTCCAGGCTGGTCTTGAACTAGCAACAATCCTCCTGCCTCAGCCTTCCGAGTGCTGGGATATAGGCATGCGCTACTACGCCTGGCTCAGTTTTTTCTTTTTTGTTTTGTTTTTTTTGGGTTTTTTTTTTTGACTGCTAGGCAGGCATTTGAGCCACTGAGCTAAATCCCCGGCCCCAAGGTAGTTTTTTTCTATAGCTAAGAATTTGAGGGCTGGGGATTTAGCTCAGTGGCATAAGCACATGCCTGGCAAGTGCAAGGTTGTGAGTTTGATTCCCAGTGCAAAAACAAAAACAAAAAAAACTTGGTGGAAGACATCCAGGAGCAATGACTATGGCACAGGGGTAGAGAAGCTGGGTTACAACTGTGTAATGGGAGAGGGGAGTTGAGGGGAGAGAGCAAATCGAGGCAGATTCCAGGCTTGGTGACACTGCCACCTACACAGTTGGGAAAGGATGTAGAAGGGGAAGCAGGTTTGGGAGAAAACATATGGGGTCCTGTGAGATCTGTGTGGAACTTTGCTGATGGAACAACCATGTGCACAGCTCCTAGGTGATCTACATGAGCCACAGACATGCCGCTTTTCTTCTCGGTCCTGCCAAACCAGACCTCTCCCACACGCCCCACTCTGAGGCCCTAAGGGGCAGAATCCACACTCACATACTAATGGAGACTCTCACACATGGCCTTCAGACACATACGTGGTCATGTGTCACAGCCCTTTCCTTTAACTGGCAAATGCAGGTCACACAGGGAGCCTTCCTTGCCCTGTCCAAAAGCTGGCAAAACACACCTGCCTGTGCAGCTTTGTAAGGCTCAGCCTTTTTTCCTATCACTATAGTTAATCCTGCTTCTTGCGATTGTGTATTGAGTCACATTCCTTGTGTCTGACGAGCAGCTCTATTCCAGGAGGGACCCTGCATGTCTCACTCACTGTTAATGCTCTCATGACTGACACTAGGACATTATTTGATAAAGGAACTGATCAACACTGAGGAAACAGCCTGACAGATATCAAATGTGGGTACAGAATTGCTGTGAGGCTTCAGGAAGTTTGATCACAGCTGCAGTGAATGCTGCTGCTCAGTGCCACCCCTCAGAAAGGCCGGCTCATAAAACATTCCAGGGTGCCCTCATCTCTCTTATTCACTACACCTAGCACCCTGCAAGTTCTGGCTTTTCCCTAAAGTCAAAATGACCATAAAAAGTAGATGTTTGAATCAATTCAGGACACTGAGGCAGCCAGGACAGTGTAACTAAAGACACTCACAAAAGAGGACTTGTGGACTGTATCAGAAAGTGGCAGGAACAGAGGGCTAAGTGGGCTCAAAGTGAGGGAGAGTATTTTTAGGGTGTTCCATGGCGAAGTGTCTTTTACTGTAACAATTTTTTTTTTTTAATCGGTACTGGGGATGCAACTCACATCTGCGTGCTTGCAAGGCAGGCGCTTATGCTAAATCCCCAGCCCCCTGTAACAATGTTTTAAAATTTGAATATTCCCCATATGTTTTGATTACCCTTAGTAAATAGTGGATGGGATAACTCATAAGAAATATATGTATTTTTTACAAAACTCATGCAGAATAAATAAGTACTCTACCCCTGAGCTATACCCATAATCCTGAAATCCATGCATTATTGAAAAGACAGAAGCATCCCCCAATTCTTCATCTAGAAATTAAGTGGTATTTTCATGAAAGTGATGATTGAGTGTGACTGATACAAGGAAAATTATCATTATGAATTGATACATGATTCAAAAATTTGGCAGGGTCCCTCAAAAGCCATAAAAGATTTATCTTCTCTGACTCAGCATTTAGATTCTTAGAATTTTTTCTAGTAAATTATTGGGAAGAAATCAGAAACTGTGCTCAGAGGCTTATCATTGCATTTCATATAATACTGATAATTTGGAAAGCAGCATCATATTTTATAACAGGAGAATAGGCAAATAAATGTAATATAGTGTCTTGAGGAATTAATATTTACAGATGAAGATGTTAGTAGAAAAACATGGTGGGCTGGGAAAGTAGCTAAATGATCAAGATCTTTCCTAGCATGGGTGAAGCCCTGGGTTTATTTCCCAGTACCACAAGGAATGAAAACAAGTGAGAAATATGTAGGAGTTCAAGAAAATAACCTCTGTAGAAGAAATTTAACTCAGAAATTAGGAGTGCATATCATATGCACAGAGGTGTGATAAGAACCTATAAATGTGCCATGTCAGGGTTTGGAACATTGTAGGAGGTGAACAAATATACTCTAACAAGTGAATATGAAATGAAAACTGTTGTTGCATTGGGATGGTGGGATTTGAATTAAATTTTTCCTGAAGAAATTTCTGTTCAGTAACTGTACAGTTTAAAGTTTACATTGGGTGGGTATGGTGGCACATGCCTGTAATCCCAGCACTCAGGAGACTGAGGCAGGAGGATCGCCATGAGTTCAAGGCCAGTCTGGGCTGCATAGTGAGTCCAAGGCCACCTGAACTACAGCATAAGACCCTGTCTCAAAAAAAAAAAAAAAAGTATATTAAAGTATATGTACAAGTTCCTCGAGATGAATATAATTATTATATATCACAAACATATACAGTGCTGATAAAAAGGAAACTAAAAAATGATGAACACAGTTAATAACTAACATCTATTATTTCCCCTGTGCAGATACTGTCTTACATATTAAATATTTTATAACGCTATCTATTCATTACCTTGCAAACTAGTGTTTCAGACCACAAGGTCTGGGATGCATGGTTAGGAATTTTCATGATAGAATTTTACATAGGCTATTTACATAAATAATTCCTAGAATTGGAATTACTGAGACAAAGGAAGGAGAGTTAGGGTTAGGGTTAGGGTGAGAACAGCTTCAGGAAGCATGATTTTTTAACTTCCAATGATCCCTAACTGCATGCAGTAGTGCATGCCTATAACTTCAGCACTCTGGGACATGTGGCAGAAGGATCATGAGTTTGCGCCCAGCCTAGGCAACTTAGCAACGTAGCAAGACCCTGTCTCAAGGGCTGGTGGGGAGGGGCCTCGGGATATAACTCAGTTTGAAGGTCCTGGGTTCAACCCTCAGTACTGTAAACAAATGAAAATTTGTGATGATCCTTGAATGCCTCAGTGTGAAATGATGGAATGTACTGTGAAAGTTGTACATATGGTAGCATTTCCAAAAAGGCAAGAATGTACCATGGTAAGCAGCTCACTAATGGAAACTGAACAGTTCCAACAAAAGCAAGCAGGGACTATTGGGAGTCCCATTTTAAAAAGGCTTCTCAGTACTGCCTCAAACCTTTTTAAAACCAACAAATATTCAGAAACCACCTCTTTTGATCCACCCATAGCATTTAGCTTTCCTGGTTTTTCATGTTTGATGATAAACATGGTGCCACAGATGAATAAGAGCTCTGTATGAGACCAGATTCTCTCATTGGCTTGTGCACACACTGGATTGGTAGAGGCCATCACAACCGCCTGTCTGCTTCCAAAAGAAGTATTTAGCTTTTATCAGTAACTCCAGCAATTTCACCCTTGACTTTTCTTGGATCCAGAATCTACTTTCTCTGCTATTCATCTCTACATTTTTCCATTGAGAGCCACTATTTTGTAACATTGCTCTGTGCTATTGGCTGTTTCTCCTGATTCTGTCCCTTGTCAGCTGACTCAGAATGGAGGGCAAAGCCAATCAGTTGCGCAGTCTGATCGTTACTGTATGCCTTGGCATAGATGGCAGTATCTATGAGCAGTCATCCCTCAGAATTTTATTCCATGATCTCTCACAACATGCAGAATCTCACTCTGATCTTCATCCCCTGATCCTACAGTCCCAAATGTGCCAGATCCCAGGGCCTCTGTAAATCAATAATAAATTTAACTGGATGTGCACAACACATGGTACCTGCTTTCACTCGGGCATATTCATAACCTCTAATGGAAAAGAAGGAAGAAAAGAATAGGAAAAAAAAAAAAACATTTCCTTGGACCAATGGTCACTATTCACTCTTCTGATGTTACAAAATAAGATGTGTAACTTTCAGTACTTAAGAAAAATTGAGAGCCCAGCTGCACCCCGCCCAGCATTTCCTGAGGGCGTTCTTCCAATCACAGATGCATTCTGGGCGAGCCAATTAATCCGGGCTCTGTGCCCTCCAGTGGGCGGTGTGCTGCTGGATGTCAGGAACAGTGTGACATATATCTGTATCCTGTACCCAGTTAATTGGTCCCTGGCTGGAATACATGAACTTTCATTTGTTCTATTATCATCATATCCTGTCTAGACTGAAAACAGCTTCAGAGTGGCTCCCTCCGTAGTCACTGAATTAAAATCAGAGTCCAGTTTACCCATGCTGCCATGTCAGGGACTCCCATGGTTCCTTCAGCTTCTCTCTCCCAAGTGGGAGAAACCTTGGGAAGAGCACACTACTTCCCACTCAAAAACTCAGGAATGAGTAAAAACTGACCTTACAGAGTGAACACTGTGATCTGACACCAGTAATGCTATATTTTAAGGAAATCATTTGGAAAAATAATGCAAGTTTTAAATCAAGCTGGACAGAAGTAATGTTTGGACTGTGTTTTGGTTCTATTTTGAAAGCAATGCTGCTCCAGGAAATGAATGCACAAAAGGATTACTGTGTTCTAGGGGCCGGGGAGGGGAAGAGCCTACTGGTCCACAGCACAGGGATTCGGGCGCTGCTCTGAGTTTGAAGATGTTTGGTAGGGTGAGAACACTCCGGTAAGTAATGTAAGGAAAGCTGTTATGTTTAAAAACGGCATGAAGTTACCTAAAAGTGATCCATTATTGGAATTGTTTGCATCAGGAAAAATACTGCCCTTTTCAGGATTCATTAAAGCAACTAAAGTAAAGAGGGACATAACAGGGTCACCTGTGATCCTAGTTACTCAGGAATCTGAAGGAGGAGAACTGCAAATTCAAGGAGGGCTGTGTGACTTAATGAGACCATGTCTCTAAATACAATTTGAAGAGATTTGAGGATGTGTCTACCATGTGTGAAGCTCTAGGTTCAATTTCCAATTCTGCAGAGAAACAAAAAAATCTAAAGTAGTGAATGAGCACATGGGCTTTGGTTTCAAACAGACCAAGTTCAGCTCCCAGCAAGTCAGTCAGTCAGGAGTCTTTCTTCAGCTATAAAATGGGGTTAGTGAAGTGTCTATGATATAACATAATGTTGTTGTTGTTTTTGCAGTACTAGGAACTGAACCCAGGGCTAAAATATACCTCCAGTCTTTCTATTTTATTTTGAGACAAAGTTTTTCTATGTTGCCTAAGCTGGCCTCCAACTTGTGATCCTCCTGCCTCAGCCTCCCAAATAGTTAGGATTCCAGGCATGTACCACTACTTTCACTGCCAGTGCTGATACAAGGGATTAATATGACCATTTGCAAAGACTTAGGTCAAGAATGGCACACAGTAAATGGTCAATAAAAATATTTCCATCTTAAAATTATTAAATGGAAAGGCACTTAGTATAGTATCTACTTGGGAAAAGGTAGCACTATTTAATAAATAATTACAGTGGCCATTAAAATTTTCATTTTTAATTTTATTGATTACCAGCTATAAATAGTAGCTCACCTAAATCCCTTAAATTCTTACAGATTATTAATGCCTGTAAAAGAATCTTTAGAGGGTAGGAGTGGCTCAGTAGTAGATTGTTTACCAGAATGCATGAGGCTCTGGGTTTGTTCCTCAGCACCACACAAAAACATTATTTACATTATTTTTTTGGGTAACACATTTGGGGTTTATTCTTCTTCTTAAGCTGTGGACATGGTACATAATGATGCTAGGTGGAGAAAAAAGAAAGAAGATGAAAAGATATCCACTACTAAACTTTATTTATGGACCTGAAATGAAACATGTGCTGTCGATTATAAGAAAATGGCCATGAATGTCTTAGAAATAAGCCTAGACTCAGGCACAAGATAATACTCTCAGCAGGCTTGGTAAATTCCTCATTACCATATAAATTGTTTTCAAATCTGATCTAATAGAAGATGATTAATAATTGGGATTTGTTTTCTTCCAAGGAGCTGAATAATGAAAGGGAACCAACATAGTTTAGAAGACCATTTCTAAATCAATCAAGTGTTTCTGAGTTCTGTTTGTTATAAACCAAAGTACTGTAATCAGTGTGCTGGGTCCTCCAGTGCTGACTGAGGCAGAGCATGGCTGTGGTCCTGGCACTGCATGGGTCTGCTGCAGGAAGAGGCTGCATCTCCTCACCATATGGCTTATAAAATGAGACTGAAAACATTACGGCTGTGCAGGGATGTGACTTCTGCCCCGTGTCATCTGTCCTCTGATCAGAATACCTGGTAGGCTCCAGGATTGCAGGGGCTATTTCCCACTCCTCTTCACTTTCTCTAAGATGCACAAGCTCATCTCTGGTGTAAATTAATACAACTTGATTTGTTTATGAAAATCTGTAGAGGAAAACACTGAGCTTATGCTAAAGGTAATTTTCAGAGGGACAAAATTTCCTTGAAGTTTTCCAAATTTCAGAGCCATGAAAGGGCCAAGGAAGGATTAGCAAGTCAAGGGAAATAAAGCCAGCAAAATAAGTCCTTTGATTAGGAATTAACACCATGCATTCAGACCAAATGACACAATTACAGTTCTTACTTTTCTGCCAGGAGAAGCAGGTAGCAAGTTCTAATTCCATCACCTGCTCTAATGCAGGCATGCAGTTGCATGTGCCATGACAGCCACCAAAGCCCATGTTAATTAGGAACCACATTAAAATGGCATCCCATCTGCTCTACAAATGTCAATGGCTTGCACCACCTGTTGAGGGGTTGGGGGTGTGGGGCGAAGAGTCTTGACACAGGTTTGCATATTTACACAAAAAACTACTTGATTCAAAAACTCTCCCTCAGCCCCCTCCCCTCCACCCCTGCTCCCTTTCTCTGCCAGAAATCCTTCGAATAGTTCTGCAGTGGTATTTTGTACCCAGAGGAGCATTAGTTGTATTTAAATTCCATGCCTCAGGAATCACAGGACCTTGAAAATTATGCAGTAGACTTCAGCTAGTAGAAAAACCCCTAGCTCTGAGTGCTTCTCCAACCACCCTCCTCTTGATTCACAAATAAACACGAAGGCACACTGTAGTCAAGACAGTTTAAGTTTGAGCTGAACTGAGTTTTCTAGGGTTAGTGAGTGCTAAGAGAGTGGGATGGGGTAGAGGAGATTATGAAAGCTCTTTCTCCAAGATCCAGACATTCGAAGAGCATGTCAGAAGCAAGCTGCCATGTTGGCTTCCAGGAGCTTCTATCCAGGCTTTGCTAATGTAATTTTCCTCTTCCCACAAATTCTGAGCCCAACTTTGAGGTTTGGCTCAGTTAGGCTCTTCTTCCTTTGCCTCTAATTCCCGTGATCTGTCCCTGTAACTCTGGGGTGGGTGGGAGTGGTTGTTGCTGTATCATTGGATGACTCTCTCTCTCTCTTTTTTTTTTTTTTTTTACTGTTTTTTTTTCTTTTTCTTTTTTTTTTTCCTTTTGGTACCAGGGATCCAGGGATCGAACTTGTGACCTTGCACTTGCCAGGTAGGCACTTATACCCCTGAGCTAAAGCCCTGGCCCCATCATTGGATGAGTCTCTAAAATAACTTTAAATCACACCTAGTCTCTGTCTCCTGACACTTTTACTTGTCTTTCAAGACACAATCAGATGTCATATCCCCTGGAAAGATTTTCTTGGTAGTTTATATCCTCACTCAGCCAGAGCCAGTGCCTCTCTAACCTTTCCCTTTCTTGTCCTCCTCCTTCTCTTCCTCCTTTTTCTTTTCCTCCTCCTCCACCTCCTCATCTCCCTCTTTATGCCTGGAGTAGCATCCTACAAAACCCCTCTTCAGGCACTTATGCTGCATTTTAACTGCTAGCTTGCCTCACTCTTTTCTCTTAGACTGGGCTCTGGCTGAGTGCAGGAATTACAATGGTGGGTTTTCCTTGCTATTCTTTATACTCAGACATGAAAGATTCTCAGTAGACCTAACACTGTAAGCCTCCTTTTCCAGAGTGCTTCCTCTAGGCTGAGTGCTGCTCTCAACATAGAACAGAGCTCGCTTCCCAAGGTCAACTGAATCAGAATGAACCTGACATGGTGCACATAAAGTCATCTTGCAGTGATGGTGAACCTTTCAGAGACCAGTGTCCAAATTGCAACTCCAAGCCTACCTATTCATTCCAAAGTGCCAACACTGCAGTTAAACCTGAATACTGAAGTTTTTAGAACAAACAACTCATACATTAACATCTTTTGTCTTAAAAGAAAAACAAATAACATGTATGCCATAGGTTTGGCCAACACTGGCACATAGTAAATGCTCAATAGATTTTGGCTTACTTAATGCATTATGTCACTTAATTCTTACAATTTGTTTTGTGTGGTGCAACCACCATTTGTTGTTGAAAGATGAAGCAATGGATATTGAGAAAGGTTAAAAAACTTGTCCTGGATTCAGGCACAGTGGTCCATGTTTGTAATCCAAGCTATCTGAGAGGCCGAATCAGGAAAATTATAGGTCTGAGGCTGAGCAATTTAGCATGATCCTGTCTCATTAAAATAAATTATTTTTAAAGGATTGAGAATATAGCTCAGTGCTTCTTGGATTCAATCCCCAGTAAGGAAATTGGGGAAAGACAGAAAGCAGAGATTTGAATTTAGGTTTTTCTTTTTCTAGAGGCTAAATTCTCACCACACACTTCCAGTTACTATGCTTGTTGGTATTTTCAGTTCTTTACTGGATTCTAAACTCCCTCATAGACTTCTTTATATTTCCCATAGCACTGTGCTTTGAACAGAGTATGCCTTTTTTTTTTTCTTTGTAGTACTGGAGATTGAATCCAGGATCTTCATGCTGAGCTAAATCTCCAGCTCCTTTAATTTTTATTTTGAAACAGGTCTTGCTAAGTTGATAGGTTGCCCAGAATAGACTTGAACTGGTGATCTTCTGTCTCATGCTCCCAGAGTGCTGGGACTATAGGTATGTACCACCATGCCAAGCTAGTATGCACTCTCTAAAGGTCCCTGGGACGGCTGTGTAAATAGGAATACTAATGACTCTAAGCTGGCTAGTCCTTATTCTTTCTTACTCAGGAATCCTCCTATATTGGTGTCTGTGTATTTGGAGCTCTTCCCCACCTAGCAGGCACAGAGGTCACCTGTCCCCTATTTACAACTGATCTAACTTAATATCTTAAGCCGTTTCCATACAAACGTAAAGGGGTTAGCCTTCTCCTTAAAGCAACAGGAGAGGTAATGTGATCCCTGACGACTAATGGCACGAGAATTAACTGTACTTCATTTCCTATGGCAACATTCCTCCCTGATGTGTGAGCTCTTGCCGTCCTAAGGAATGACCATTTGCCAAGCTGACCAGTGGGCAGATCAGCTTAGAGCAATTTGGGACTAGAACTAGTGGGCGGGTGTGGGCAGAGAGGAAAAATATGCAACACTAGTGTAACAGACAAACTGAGGTCTACATTGGGGTCCTGGAATAAATAAGCTAGTGTGGGCTAGCCCTGTGCATGACCCCCAGTTTCACTGATTTTTAAGAAAGGGCTTTTTGGGGTTGGGGATTTAGCTCAGAGGCATAATAGTTATGAGTTTGATCCCCGGGACCAAAAAAAAGAAATTCAGCCAGTGCTGGGGATTTAGCTCAGCAGCATAAGTGCCTGCCTGGTAAGTGTGGGGTCATGAGTTTGATCCCCAGTATCAAAAAAAAAAAAAAAAAAAAGAAAAGAAAAAGAAGCTTGTCAAAAAAGAAAAAGAAAGGGCCTTTCTGTGACTCACAGAGAGCAAAGCTAGCAGATCTTTGCTTAGCCTTTGCCACTGAAAAGGCAAGAAAGCTTTCAAAGTGCATTTGAAGGATGGCGCATGTATGGCCTGCCATGGTTTTGAAGGTCCAGCCTATGGTGCTATTTGGAGGCAGAGGAAACTTTAAGAAGTAGAACCTAGGCTGGATGCAGTGGCACACATCTGTTATCCCAGCACTTGGAAGGCTGAGGCAGGAAGATCAGTTCAGCCAGCCTGGGCTACATAGTGAGTTCAAGGCTTGTCTGAACTATATAGTGAGACCAGACTAGCAGGAGGTCTGCAAGTGAGGAGGTGTGTGACTTCCAAGGAATTGGGAGATTCTGGCCTCTTCCTATTCTTCTCTTTGCTGGTGGCTGTGAGATAAGTGCTTTTGATTGACTATGCACTCTGTCACAATATGTTGCCTCTCCAGAGCCCAGTAGCAATGAGGTCAGTCACTTAGAGGTTAGAATCTTTGAAACTGTGAGCTAATATAAAGCTTTAATTTTCCTTTTTCTTGCTATACCAGGAATTGATCCGAGGTCTTCACACATTGAACTACATTCTCAGACTCTTTTTTTCATTTTTTAGTTTTTAAGACAGGGGCTCACTGGGTCACTAAATTGCTCAGGCTAGGCTCAAACTTTGTATCCTCTTGCCTCAGCCTCCCACAGTGCTGGGATTATAGGCTTGTGACACCACTCATGCCAATCTTTATTCTTTCTAAGTTAGTTATCTCACGTTTTTGGTGAAATGACAGAAAGTTCACTCACACATGTCCCATCATGCTTCTTGGATTAGTAGCTTCGTTCTCATCCAACACTCTGCACCTTCTTTTCCTAAGGTAGCATGACTGTAAGCACCAAATCACTTCTGGTAGGAACACTTAGAGAAAGAGGCTCTTACAGAGCAAAAAGGAATAATCCCATTTTCCATACAACAATAACTGGATTGCAAGAAGAAAAGAACAAAACACTTTAAAAAGCTGACTAGTTTTTGATGAACAACTGATATATGAAATATTTTTTACCCCAGATCCTTAAAGAATGAGTTGTAGAAATGCCATATTTTTAGTCATCATTATACATTTTTTCTATTTTTTATTGTAATTTCATGCCACTATTAAATTTTGTACAAAGTGAAATGTACTTACACATGTGCCTGTGTTCACATGAGCCTGTGAACACACACATTCAAATCACCAAAGAAAGAGAAGAAACACTGAGAGAAATACAGCTGAAGAATGCAGAGAAACAGCCAGATCCAGATACAGAAAAGAAAGAGATAAAAAAAAAATAGGAGAGGGCTGTGGTTGGTTACACACCTTGCTTATCTCCATTTCTGAGTGTTCAGGCTCGTCCATGTTTTCTATCTCCTGTTATTATAAAATTCATTCTGGGACCAAGGCTCCTCTCGAGTGTTTTGCATGTCATGAACATTCAGGGTCAGTTGAGTTATTTTAGAGAAAAATTAAATAAAATACGTTTCTTGTGTAAATAGTAATGGAAAAGTTATCAAGCCCTGAGCCAAGTGACCAAAACAGAATTCAACTAACTATGAGTTACTTCCTACCAAAATGAAATAAAGCCAACTTACATTGACTCAGAGGTTGAAAAAAAATTTTAATAACCTAATTTAACAAACAACTGCCCATTAGCAGCATGAGGAGATGACAGGTCATTCTGGTAAGGCTGGATTCTCAGCACAGATCATATATCACCTTTTGAAGCCTGAGATCAACAAGGATTGGAAGACACTAAATACTATATGAGGCATGATGCTTTTGGCAACCAGGGAACCTGGTTCATAAATAACCAATCCCGAGAAGAGGCCATTATTTCTGGGTTTGGCAGCTCATTGTACTGTAAGCTCTTTCAGGGCAGGGCTTCTAGCTTCCTCTCCAGTTGCCTATGAAGGTTGTGCTGAGGATGTGGCAAGTGACCAGGTCTCTGGGGCACTCAAGGATGACTAAGAGGAGCTATTACTACATACACTTAAAAATACCAAGGCCTGGTCATCTGACCCACTTTTACTTGAGCACATCGTACAAAGTGAGTCCCTAGAGAGAAACTAACAAGTCCTGTGGCCAGAATGAAGTTTTCCTGGGGCACAGCTGGTTTCTGAGACCGAGTGGGTTGACTACTTATGATGCCACTGAGTGAACTCATACTCTCTTCTATTTTTGACAGTAAAACAAAAGCAATGAAGTAAAGCATGGTAGTCACGTATTAATGCTCCTTTCAATGGTGATGTCCATTATGTAAACACTGTAGGGCACGTAGATCAGAATATATTCCTTGTCCTACCACTGTATGCTGGACCAGTATAGTTCTCAGACTCTGAATTGCATCTATATCCTCTGAAAGGACCTCAGAGTATATGATTCAGGCCTTCTGACCAGGCCTGAGAAACTGTATTTCTAGCAAATTCCACAATGAGGTTTTTGCTGTAGGTTTGGAATCACCATTTGACAATCATTATAGCAACATGTGCTTAGATAACATTTTCTACTTCTACTCTTTTAAACTTAATGAAACATGGGACTTTAGAATTCAGTAATCAAAAGACGGTTCCATAGTGCAAGTGAATGGTACATGCAAAATTAACGGTATTAAAAGCAAACAAACAAACAAACCACCACTGGCATTTCACTTCCAGAGAGGTCAGATTCTTGACAACCTCAGCTATTTGCACCATACTCAGAAGTAAGTTATGAAGGTCCTTATGTTACTCTAAGGTTATGAAAACCACTATGATATCCTGCAGAGGGCAAACTGAGGAGCCCATTTAGGTGTCTGTGTAAAATAATCCAGTGTGCAGGGAACAGCTAAAATGTATTAATTGAAAGATAATGGCAAGAAATTTGAAGGCACAAACATCAGTGCAAATTACCTGCAGGGCAAAGTCTGACAAGGCTTGTTAATCTCTGTGGGATCACCACTACATTATAAGAAAAACACAGCCGATTTTTAAAGCATTCTTACAGAACTCTCTCCCACTAGGATCCCAGTTTCAAATGAAGAAAACTGCAAGTGGTTAGGATAAGAAACTCTCCCTGAATGCGAGACTTGGCACTCATGATGAGTGTGAGCTGGAAAAATTGTGTGGGCTGTTGGGTGCCGCGTGCTTCCGCCTCTTTCACAGGAGGGAAAGTGAGGTAGGAAAGAAAAGCGGGCCATGGCTCAACCCTGTCTGTGATCCTAGGAAGAGAAGGCTGCAAAAATAGAAAGAAAAGGCTACTTTGATAAATCAAAGCAAGAGCAGTAGATACTGGTGGGGAGGAGCACCTTCCTTAACTCAGCAAGGTCAGACCTTCCCTAGAGAAAACTAGAAGGATTTTTTTTTTTTTTAATGGCTACTGTTGAAAGGGCCCAAGATACTGGAAGTGGGAGAGCAACACCAGCAAAAGAGGAAGTGGTAGTGTGTGAATGAAGTCCCTGAACAATCAAGGAGGCCTCCTGGGACCTACCTAGAGCCTGGGAACCTGGGGTTCAGTGGCCAGCGACCCCCGAGGGTCAGGACCTGTGCTGCTTGTCACCTCTGTGATCCCCTCAGCTCATCTCTGATGTCGGTACCGACTTCCCAGTTCTCTAGCTTGCTTTGGGTTGGGTCAATGGCAGAGGACACGTACTGGAAAGAGGCAGACCTAAGGCAGGGTGTACAGTGCCCTGTGTTTGTTAAAGTTCCTTTAAGGCTAGGGATTGGGGAGACAGCCACCCTTCCAGGGTTCTGGCCCTTGACTGAACATCATTGCTTCTATCTTTCCCTTTAGGTTTGGGGACGGCCAAGACTTCCTGATATTGCTGTCATTCATGTTTTCTAGTTTTTGTTTGCTTTTTGATCTTGTCTACATCTCTGATTTTAAAATGCCCTTTTTTAACCCTGGTCAAATTCTTTGTGTCAGCCCGCTGATTACTTCCTGTTGTACTGAAGCAGTAATCAAGGTAAAAGTTTCCCTGATTGAACAAAAGCTTTCATGAGCTCCCAACTGATTTTAAAGTCAATAACAAATGGAATCTTTACATTTTTCAGGAACCACGCAGCAGTAGATAAGGGATATAAAGAATTTGAGAAAATAGGTCTGAGCTCAGGAATATCAATGAGAAAATGATTCTAGAACAACCACTTAAAGTGTATACTCGGGGATTAAACAGGGTAATATATTATGAAGAAAGAATCGTTGTGGTATTGAATAGCATTAGAATGTAGAAATAATCTTAATAAAGTTTTCTAGAAGTCATGAAAATTTAAAGCTAGATCTTGAAAGAGTTCTGTTTCTGGTTTCTTAAAGTAGAATATTTATTTTTTGAAATCTTTCTGCCTTTTTACTATCGGCATTAACAGAGGGCATCTCATATTACCCTCTGAATACTGCTTTAGTTAGCTACCTCACACGCAGGTTTTGGTGTTCCATTGCTTTATTTCATCTTTAAGCATTTTAAAATTTCATTATGATGTTTTCTTTGATCAGTTAGTTATTTGAGAACATATTAGTTAATTTTCTAACACTGAAGCAAGAGGATTGCTGTAAGTTCAAGGTTGGACTGAGCTACATGACTTGACATTCTGTCAAAAACAAAATGAAAGCAAAATAAACAAAATGGCAGGCAAGTTAATTTCTGTACCTTTTACCTTGGTCATTTCTATTAACCAAGTAATAGTGTATTATTTTCTTAAGGGTCTCGTGAACATTAAAAGATAGTATTTTTTGATTAAATGAGAAATACATGAAGATTAGCACATTTGGCTCATAATCCTCATTTAATGAATATGAGTTGTTTTAAGATACAAACCGCTATTACTATTACCATTACCATTACCAAAGACTTAACAGCCCCCTTTCTTCCCTAAAGTAAAAAGAATTAAGAGACTCATTTTTCAGATGGTACTTTAGGGGTTTTGTGTTATTTGTTGGTTTAGAGATAGAGCCTTACTATGTCGCCCAGAGCTGGCCTCAAATTTCAAGTGATCCTGCCACTTCAGCCTGTTGGGTCCCTGGGATCACGGGCATGTGCCAGGAATCTCAGAGCTCCTTTAAATTCAAAACTCTGGCCTGAAATTGTTTCAGTGAAAGAAACAGAATATCTTATTTCTGGGAGGTCCAAGGTTTTAAAATTTTAATTCTTATTTTTGTGATGCTGGGGGTTGAACCTGAAGCCAGCTCATCATAGACAAGTGCTCTCCTGCTGAGATCCAGCCAGACCTTCCTTTTTTTTTCTAACCGGTCTCCTTTTCAGAGGACCTAAAAAGATTGGACTACTCGGTTAAGGGTATTATGGAACGGAGGAAGCATCTAAGGGGTCCAAGAGCTGACCAGATGACCTTTAACTTTCTCTCGACCTTGAGTTCACTGAGACAGACAATGGAAGCTCTAAAAGTGAATATTAGCATACGATCATCTCATGAATCTGATCTTACTAATGAAAAAAGAAGGCATGAATCAATTTATTTCTTGGAACTATATGCAGGTTTTTAAGCCTTCCGCATTGGGTTTACTAAATCACTTCTGACAATGTTATGGTAATGTAGTCACAGGAAAGAGTTAATTCATTTTTACCCAAAAGCAATTTAGTACCTCTCAAGTGTAGAAAGAGAACTACAAGGTGCAGCTAAACTGATATCCATGCCTCAGTGGAAACAGGTCCTTGAAACTTACAGCTTTGTTTCCTCCCCCAAACCTTGACAACATTCTCCACTGTTAAAAACCTCCGTCAAAATGTGGGAAGAGTGTGGACAGACACTCCGTAAAATAACTTTGATTGAAGAGTTGAGACTTTGTAATTGGAGCTAGCATTCTGAATGACTGTTTTATTTTCACCATAACGGTTTCCTAAGTTTATATAATTTTCAGATGTAAAACTCCATAAACTCTTGCAAAGGGCTTAAATGTATAATCAATCTCTAAGATCATGATGAAACAGAAATTTGTGTAAAATTAGACTGTACACTCATTATTATTAGGTCTCCTGCATTTGGCTTTGGTTTAAAGCTTATACATCCTCAGAAACCATTCTGGAAAATCTAAAGCCTGAAAAGACAGAGGTCATTTTGTTCTTTTCTGTTTCCCAAATACTTTCAGTGGTATCAGGCATAGAGTAGCTGTTCAAAGGGTATTTATTGAATGAAGTCCCTCCTTTAGCACAAAGCATTTATATATGGTTTAAAGTATTTTAAAATATTTGCAAAATTTTTGAGTGCTTTTATTTATGAATTATTTAATGATATCTCACCCCCCCCCCAAACACCCTAAAGCCCTTACCTATTGCTTATCTGACAGCACACTTACTGACCTCTTTATACTGGGAAATTATGGCAAAATTAGTTGAAAGTGAACAATGTAATATATTTTCATTTATTGACTACTGTTTCCCTTAAAACTTGTGAAGTATAGGCGTGTATCAATCTTTACCAAAGTAGTGGTATTTTGTTAGCATTGATGCTTCAGTTGGGGTTCCAGCTAAAATATGAAATATATATATATATATATATATATATATATATATCCCAAATATGTACATATACTTACCAAAGTATTTATTGCTTATCTGAGATTTCGTCTTTAACTGGAAATCCTATACTTTTTCTCTTCTAAGTCTGACAACCCTAGCTAGAAAGGAAGCATTCTTGTTTTGTTCTCATCTTAAAATGTTGTTCCAGTCACATCGGGGCTGCTTACTACTTAGCTTGTAACTCTGGGAGCAAGGTGACTTCAGTGGAAGGAAGCTGTTAGGTCATCCTCTTCCCTCAGGAAGATAAACAAATCAAGGGGGAAAATGTGACTCTCCACAGCACCCCTGCTTTGTAGGCCTCAAGGTCACCGGCTCCCCAGGGCAGGGTACACCATGGCCCAGTTTTCTCTCTGTGCTGAAGAAGACTATTTCATAGTGCAGAACCTCATAAGGATACTTTTCCAGAAGTTTCTTCCCACTTCTGGAGGAACAGTCTGTCCATGTGGAAATACCAGAAATGTAAAGAATGCAGCAACAAAGAGATTCTCTCCCCTGAAGACCTTTCTGCCCTCAGGCCCCCCCACTCGGGAGACAAAGCATCCACAGCTGTAGACCTTGCTTTCCTGGCCTTTGCCTTCACAGGCTCAAAAACAGCACCTTCTGTATTTCCTGCATTCCCCAAACCCTTCAAGCATGGGCAAGCTGCAGAGCAAACGAGCGCATTCTTAATGCTTGGTATCCTCCTGCCATCTCCTCATTCAACGCTCTGTGTTAGGAAGACTTGTCTCTTCTCTCCCCATCCTCTCCTCCTTCCTCGAAAATGCCACCAAGCTGACATTGGGCATGGACTACATATATGTGACACTGAATGGATAGAATGGGAGAGTGACTACAGCTCACAGCATGCTGCCTTTAGAGATAGACAGAACAGCATTTTAAAACAATTCTGGTTAGCTAAGTTACTCAACCCTGCTGAGCCTTAGTTTTCTCATCTGCAAAATGGGCTTATGAATACTGTGTAGCCCATATATATGATAGTGGTATAAAAATTGTCCAGGGACCTCACAGCACTAAGTAAATGTTACTATTTTTAACATAAATAAAAAAATATCTAAAATTGTGCAAACATTCCACAGAAATTGGCTTTTTAGTCAAGTAGCTCCTCTTTTATAATAACAAGGATTTCCAACAGATTTTAATGGTAACTAACAAAAGACTTAATAAATGTCCGTAATAAAATTAGCGGTATTAGAATAATATAGAACTTCCCATTTAATTTCTTGGAAAACATTGTTTTCTAAGCCACTGGTTTCCCAACACTTACAGGGAGGTGGAAAAATTAAGCAGCAATTTGTCTCCAGAGGACTCAGGAGCACAGAGGCAACACGTGGTTGGAAGTTAGTGGTGGCGCTCAGGGGCCGGGTGTAGCCAGTACAGTGGTTGTCACCACTTATCAGGTGAAGTGCTACCCACTGCTACCTGAGCCCTGGGCACTGCTGGGCTCTGAGGGCCAGAGCCACGCGGCTCTTCCTCAGATTCCTGCCGTGGCTCAGCTGGGGACAGTGTTGCTGTTGGTCTCTAGCTCTGTGCTCAGGGAATATAGCACAAGGCACTAAGAAAATGCCTCTCCATCCTACGGGATTATGACCCCCAATATCAGACAGGAGTGAGAGGGGATCCCTCTCCTGTTGGAATTATTTCTTGTCTCAGTTTTCCTCCATTTCTCTTTTTCTAAGGAGAAAAAGCTAAGAACAAAAATTAGTGAAAAAGCTAAGAACAAAAATTAGTATGTAGATTCTGCTCACCCCAAGAATAATGTGTCTATTCTGTTCCACAAAATGCCTTGATTGTTGATTTATTTCTGCTCCTCTGAAGAAGAGTATCAGAATTTGGGGGACAAAGCAAAAATTGGGGATGGAGGAGGGGAGAAAAAAAAGAGAGAGAGGACACGTGTGTGTGAAAACAGAGGTCCTTTCTCTAAGTGTTCAAAGTGCCTCTGTAATGAGTCTGTCCACCCAGCTGAGGCAGCAAAACTCAAATTATTTTCCCCCCAAACCACCTTTAAAGTGGCAGCCAGGAATGCTGTACTCATTTGCTTCATTATACTGGGCCTTGGGCTGGGGATTTAGCTCCGTGGTTTAAGCACCTGCCTAGCAAGCACAAGGTCATGAGTTTGATCCCTGGTACCAAAACAAAAACATTATACTGGGCCTTGGTGTGCTCATCTGTAAAATGAAGACATTGAATTAGGCAACATCTCAGGTCTAAAATGTTCTTATATATTTAATTGAATCAGAGATAGTGGACTACAAGCAAAGGTAGTATGTGTTCATATGTAAGAGAGAAAGATTAGTACAACATGAAGCTTTTCTTTGCCTATTTCCAAAGTTGGAACCAGATTTAATGGATTTGAACAAAATGGCTGTGCCAAGGTTTTTAATCCACATTCTTTGAAAACAGTAAATGGGCTGGGGATTTAGCTTAGTGGCTTAAGCACCTGCCTAGGAAGCACAAGGTTGTGAGTTCGATCCCTGGTACCCCCCCCCCCAAAAAAAAAACAAAATCAAAAACAAAAAACAAAAGCAAAAACAAAAAAACAGTAAATGTCAGATGTGGCACAGAAAGTCAAGGCTGGAAAACCCTACTGAGCAGTTGAATCACTTTATAAAGTAAATTGGTGTTTTTTCCATTGAGCAAGATAAAAGGGCAATGCAAAATTTTAGAACAATTATTTTCCTCCACTCTCTTCCCCCATTACATATAATAGCTTGTGATTTGATCACACAGGCTGAGGTCCATAGCTAAACCATGCCATGTACCCAAACCCTAATATTATTTATTTATTTATTTATTTGTTTGTTTATTTATTTATTGAAACTGGGTCTTGCTATGCAGTTCGGGCTGGTCTTGAACTCAGGGCAGTCCTCCTGTCTTAGCTTCCTGAATACTGGGATTATGGGCATATGCCACCATGCCTGTCTCCAAGTATTATTTAAAACATGGGGCATTAACAGTAGACCTTTCTGTGTTAAGAGTAATAGTAAAAATACCAGCAACAGTCAGCAATATTCAGTACTCCGTTACATTCTAAGCAGAATACTAAGCAAATAGTTTACCAGTTGCTACCTAATTTTTCTAGATTTTGGTGAACAAGAATGTATTCTCATCATTCTGATTTGGATCTCCGTCTGGGCAGAATGGACTCATCACTCACCTCTACAGACAAGTGCAGTGATTTGTGCACAGTCTTAAAGCTAGCAAGGAGAGATCCAGGGTTTTTTTGGTTGATCTTGCAGTCTATGTTCCCATCGGTTTTTGGATTTTGCCCCAGGTGTCAGCTGTAAGCCATTTTTGGTCTGTGCCACTGGTCAGGGTCCACTGACCCTCTGACAGTTTTTTTTTTTTAGTATTTTTGTCCGCTTTCTCTCAGGGCCAACAACACATCTGTGAAGCCTTTTTTTTTTTTATATACCAGGAATTGAACTCATGATCTAGCACTTGCCAGGCAGGTGCTCATGTTGCTGAGCAAAATTCCCAGCCCCCTGCAAAGCCATTTGTGACCACAGGATGGCATTTCTTTGTAAAAATGTAAGTGCACTGCTACAGACACAAGCAAGGGACCAGTGTACGACGTGTCCAGCTTCGTGTGGTGGGCCAGCCCCGGGGCAGCAGACGTAGACACAGCTTGCTTTTTCAGATATTGGTGTCACATTTTGTTTCTCCAGAAATGTTCCAAAGACTCAAATGCAATTCAAAAACTTGTCCATGAAATAATTTAGCCATCTAAATTAGGCCAATGACTATTTCTCAGGTTTCCTTGCTCGCTGATGAATGTTAATGCGCACAGAGTGTATAAAAATAACATATTTCCTAAGTCAAAAGAGACTAGAACCTTCACTTCTCTTCCGCCAAGGACAGCCGGCCTGGGTGTTCTAAGGGAAGCACTGTGTCACCGCAGCACTAGCAGAGAATTGCGGCCACAGTGTTGCGGCCACAGTGTTTCAACACTCGTGGGAAGGCTCACCTGGTGGTTTCCCCAGGATTCTAATTCTCTGTATCTTCTTAGGCAAGATGTAGGATGCTGGTATGCATATCTTAGAAAATGTAAATCCTGGCATCAGGAGACTAGAGGTGATTTCTCCAATTCCTCTTCCCCTCCAGGAGGGGTTGGGTCTCCCGGTCTAGGAAAACAGCAGGTGGAAGGCTTTCACGGACAGTGTGGCCCAGAATCAGGGCCAAGCAAGTGGATATTAATCTGATGCTTTCTGGGAAGCTCTTGGGATGTGATCACTCCTCTTCCATAAGGGAAGAAGGAAAGCAGTTAGTTCAAGGGCACCTTGTCCAGCTAGGTATTTTCACAACAGCACTGAAAACCTATTGAGGCTGCTTACTGGCTGCTGATTGCTTCTTGTGAGCAAGGAGCCAGGCCGAAAGAAGGAAAGGGCAGTGTCTCTGCTCAGCACTAGTCCAGATGTTACCAGAACACCCGAAGGGGCACTCCCAGCACCACTGCCTCCCATGGGGTTCAGCTCATCTGGCATTCACGGGTTGCCCTGTGGCTGCTTGGCAGTGAGCTCTATCCAAGTTGAATGAGCTTTACTAGATTACTGTAGATCATGGTCGAGCCGATCCACTTCTGGGACTGCTGTTGATTCAAATAAGGCCATTTAAAGCTTGGCATAGGTCTGTGATCAATGGCATCTGTATATCATTTGCCTTTGATGCTTATTTACTGGAGAGAGGAATACAGCTGCCAAGGCTCAGTTCTGGCTCTGGCTGCATCCTGAGCGGCTGAGTTCCCGTGAGACTCAGCATCTGAGCAGGGTGCCCTTCAAAGCCCTTCTAGGGGCAAAGCCTTCCGAAGGCAATTATTTTGAGCTGTAAAGTCCTACAGGTCCATGCATTTCTATAAACACTCAGAAGTGCCTGATGGCTGAGTGCTGCTACTATCTGTATTAATATTCATATCCCAAGGAAATCTCATTTCTGCAGTAGGCTCTACTAGCCCATATCCAGGGATGAAGCATGGTAGACGGGACCCCAGGCACTATATCACTCTTTGTGGTGGTAGGCAGGCAAGCCCAAAGCTCAGGGGAGGCAGTGTTTTAAAACTTTGAAACAAAAAATTAAATAGCCATTCAAATTGCATGGCTTAATTATATAGCTCCCTGAGGCAGGAAGTCAGACTGAGCTATCTTCCAGCTGCCCAAGTCTGTGAAAAGAAGACAACCTGGTCCACCTTCTCAAGTACTGCCGGGGGAAAAACTTCATTAATTCCATTTCATGAAGATAGCTTCCTCTTGTTCCATTCCAGTGGTTTTTCTTTGTCTTCCTTTGGCTGATTTTCTTACCAACTCTAAGGATATCAGGTTCTGTTTTTCAGGAGTAAGTTAACTGAATTCTTTTAAATACTCATAGTAGTACTCTTGATGCTAGATTTTTCTTTTTTTCCCCCAAGCCTGAGCTTTTCAGTTCTTTTACACTGTTCCCAAAAGTCCCTCATTATTGCAACAACACAAATGACAATTATGAGTACCTCGTGACCCAAACTGTACTTTTCTTATTCTCATTCCTTCTTTTTTGTATGTGTTTATTTCATTTAAAAATTTCTGGCACTCAAAGAATCAATGATGTCTTGTCTCTCTCCTTCATCTCTCATCACATTTCCTCTTAGCATTCTCGCTCTCTCTTTCTTTGTACTGAAGGTTGAACCTAGGGTATTCATACTTGCGGCGCCCTTTTCTGTCCATGCCGCGTCCTAGTCCATCCACGCCTTGTGACAATCGCTTCTCCAGGAAAAGGAC
>PVLA01013032.1:0-39930 GCA_004027455.1 Hydrochoerus hydrochaeris | reverse complement strand
GTTGAGGTAGACACCGTGTATTCTGAGTTTCTGAAGGGTTTTTATCATGAACATGTGTTGGACTATATTGAAAGCTTTTTCTGCATCTATTGAGATGACCATGTGGTTTTTGTTTTTGGCTCTGTTGATGTGGTGTATTTACATTTATTGATTTGCATATGTGAAACCATCCCTGCATTCCTGGAATGAACCCCACTTGATCATGATGCATAATCTTCTTGATGATTTGCTGCATTCTATTTGTCAGTATTTTATTGAGAATCTTTGCATCGATGTTCATGAGAGAGATTGGCCTATAGTTCTCCTTTTTGGTTGGGTGTTTCTTTAGTTTTGGTATCAGAGTAATACTTGCCTACAGGAATGAATTAGGGAAGATTGTTTCACTTTCAATTTCACTGAAGAGTTTGAGGGTCATTAGTGTCAAATCTTCTCTAAAGTTCTTGTAGGATTCAGCTGTGCATCCATCAGGACATGGGCTTTTTTTTTGTTGGTAATTTTTTAATCAGGTTTTGATTTCAGTAGCTGATATTGGGTTATTCCAAATTCTTATGTCTTCTTGATTCAGCTTTGGTAATTCATATGTTTCTAGGAATCTGTCCATTTCCTCTGTGTTTTCCACCCTATATGAGTAAAGATTTTCACAGTAGGTATTCATGATCTTCAGAATTTCCATGGGATCTGTAGTAACTTCACCCTCTTCATTCTTTATTGCATGAATTTGAGTTTTTTCTTTCTTTTTCTTGATAAGTTTGACTAGGGGTTTATTAATTTTCAATGAACCAACTCCTTGATTCATTAATTCTTTGTATTGTTTTCTTAGTCTCAATTGCATTAATTTATGTTCTGATCTTTATAATTTCTTGTCTTCAATGAGCTTTGGGCTTGACTTGCTCTTCTTTTTCTAGAAGCTTAAGGTGTAGCATTAGGTTGTTTATTGTGCTCCTTTTGTTTTTCTGATGTGGCAATTCATTTCTCTCTTAGCACTGCTTTCATCATGTCCCATAAATTTTGGTATATCATATCTGCATTTTAATTGAATTTTAGGTATTGTTTAATTTCTTCTTTAATTTCATCTGTAACCCATTGATTTTTTGAGAATTTATTATTTAAGTTCTATGTGTTGTAGGTTTTGCAGTTTCTTTTGCCATTAATTCCAATTTCAATGCATTATGATCAGGTAATATTCATGGGATAATTTCAATCCCTTTGCATTTACTTAAGCATATTCTATAGGATAATATATGGTCTATTTTAGAGAATGTCCCGTGTGCAGCTGAAAAGAATGTGTATTCTGATGTTGTTGGGTGGAATACTCTGTAAACATCTACTAAGTCCATTTGTTTAGAGGTTTGACTCAGTTCTGTTATTTCACTATCAACTTTTTTGTCTAGTTGGTCTGTCTCTTGGTGACAATGGGATATTAACGTCCTCTGTTACAATTGTGTTATTGTATATTTGATTTTTCATGTCTATAAGTATTTGTCTTATATAGTTGGGTGCTCCTGTATTTGGTGCATATGTACTTATGATTGTTAGTTCTTCCTCTTGAATTTTGCTCCTAAAAAGTATGTAGTGACCTTATTTATCTCTTTTGATCATTTTTGGTTTGAATTTCACATTGTCTGCAATCAGAAGAGCTACCCCTGCTTTTTTCTGGGTTCCTGTCTCATGGAATATTTCTTTTCCATTCTTTGACTTTTAGTCTGTGTGTTTCCTTTTGAGTAAGATGCGCTTCTTATACATAGCATATTGTTGGATCCTGTTTCTTGATCCATTCTGTCAATGTATTTCTTTTAATTGGGGAATTGAGGTCATTTACATTAGTGGATATAACTGATATGTACTGGCTTAACTTTGTCATGTTATTTTCCTGTTGTTGGTTTCCTGCTTCTTCCTTATTTAATTGCTTGCCCTGCCTGGTGGTTTCTTTCTGTTGTTGTTCTGGGAGTTGAAGTCATTTTTGTTTCTTTCTAGCATGTCTTTCAGTATTCTTTCTAGGGTTGGCATGATAGACACAAATTTCTTGAGCTATTCTTTGTCATGGAAGTATCTTATTTCTCCATCAATTTTGAAAGAAAGTTTTGCAGGATACATCAATCTGGGTTGAAAGTTATTTTCTTTCAGGGCTTGAGACACTTCACTCCAAGCTCATTTTAACTTGAAGGTTTGTGGTGAGAAGTTTGTGGGGATTCTAATGGTCTTTCCTTGATAGGTGAGTTGTGTCTTTTCTCTAACAGCTTTTAGTATTCAGTTTTTATGCTGAATTTCTGGGATCTTAATTATTATATGTCTGGGTGTAGATTTATTTTGGTTATGACTGTTTTTCATGTTATATGCCTCAGTTATCTGTGTATCAAATTTATTTCCCATGTTTGGGAAATTTTCTGCTACTACTTCTGAAGACAGTTTTTTTTTTTAAACTGTAATTTGTGCTGACTCTTGCATTTTCATTGATGCCTATCAATCTTATATTTCTTCTCTTTGTATCATCTTGAAGCTGTTGAATTGTTATTTCACACTCTCTTGTTATTTTTAAAAGTGCTTTCCTTTCTTTATTGCTAGCTGCAATCCTGTTTTCAAGATACAAAAGTCTATCCTCAGCTTCATTCAAACAGTTCCTCCAGTTTTCAATGGAGTTTTTAAATTTCCTGGATATTTCTTTGAATTTGTTTCATGCATTCTATTTCTTTCCTCAATTGTTCATCCGAGGTTCCCATCATTTTCCCATGCTCCTGTACTTTTTTATCTATAGCCTCTCCAGCTATGCTGAGCAATTCCTTTATTAAGGTTGTCATTTCTTTCTTTACATGAGAGATTATTTCTAATCTGATTTCCTCTATAGCCTCATGAATTTGTTCCTTTCACTTGCTATCTTTTCAGAAATTTCAGGTGTAAGACTTCTAATGTTCTTTATTTCAATGTCTCCTGTACTTGTTCTTGATGGACTGGACATTTGAAATTGCATTTCGCTTTTTTGTTTTGTCATTTTCACCTCCTGGGTTAATATTTTGGTCTTTTCAATCCCACTGGTCTCAACTGATCATTATTTGTGTCTTAGGGTACTACTGTGTGGTTGATGTTTGTCCAATTGCTGGGTCCCACAATGAAGGGTAGGGACCAATCACCTGAATTCCTCCTGAGGGCCTATTGGGTCTTATATTCTGCCTAGCTGACTAGCCTAGGAGTATTAATATAAGCCAACCCTTAACTACTATTGTTATTGTGGCTTTAGCTGTTCTGGCTGTATTGTGCACCTCAGCTGGGATCCAACTGAGGGGGGGGTCCTAGGCCCATTTCAGGTTCTTCTGGGTTGGGGGAGCCCTTGTTGGTGCTCTCATCAACTCACCTGGTGTTCTCTGTATGGAAGAAAGACTCACCTACTCTCTTGCCAGCCTTGCCAAAGTCCTACAGCTTGGGGGAGGGTTCACTGCCACTCCTGTTGACCCACTGAGGTCCTCTATTTGAGGGGGAACTCACCACACTGGTACAGGCCTACCGAGGTCCTCTGTGTTGGCGAGGGGTTGCTGAGGCTGCCACCAGCCCACCAGGGTTCTACAGCTGGTGGACAGGGTTGCCGATGGTCCATGAGCTGCTGAGGTCTTTGGGATGAGGGAGAGTGGTGACCAATGATCCCTCCATTCAGAGGTCTCAGGAGTGGAGGAGGAGTGATGATCCCACAGCCCTCAGCGTCTCTGGGATGGCGGAGGGGCTGCCAAAGACCCCACCAGCTGTAGTGGTCTCCAGGGTGGAGAGGGAGAGGCTGCCAACGACCCTGCTGGCTACCTCTTGGGTGAATCTTATGGAGTCTTAACTTGTATCCCTGATATTCCCTAGTCAAACAATTGCCTGTACTCCCTTGTTTCAGTGAGCACCCTTGTTGGAGGGCTCTGGCTGTAGCCCCATTCAGATCAGACTGGAAGACTGTAGTTGAGACGGGTGTGTAAGGGAGCATCCTTCTCTAAGTGGACATTTGCAGGATGCCTCATCTTCAAGGTCCTCTTTCTTGAGGTAAAAGAGGCTGGTCGAGTGTGTGTCCCTGGAAATCACATGGGCATCACTGTGGCTTAGTCATGGAGGAAGTTGCCGCAGGGCACAGAGATGAAGTTCTGACTGTTTCCAGGGAAATGGGGTAGTGGTTGAGAGCTCAAGTTTAAGGTCGTGTGCAAGGGACTGAGGCTTGCTCCATCCTTCGTTGTCTGTGTGTTGTTCTACCTCTCTTGGCTCCAGAGTCCTTGCTTGTAAAGCGGGGCCGGAGGCTCCCTTGTGCTCACCCATGCTGGCATGTGGAAAGGAGGCCGAGCGCATTCATCCTACCCCCACTGCAGCCCAGGCCCAGTGCCCAATCTAACTGGCAAATGGAGTGAAATGAGAAAATAGGGCTACAGACGCTACCCATCCGCTGTACAAAGTTGATGGAAGAATTCGACATGACAAATATATAGCACAGGGTCCAATGAATAATAAATGCCCTATAAATGGCAACTAGTTTTTATTGCAAATGACAGAATAAGACTGAGTCAGAACACTGTTGGATTCCAGCTCTGTCCCTAATTAACTGTATGAGTTTGAGCCAAACATTTAATCTCTCCATGTCTTAATTTCCTCATTTATCAGCTGAGGGGTTGGGCAAGTTAATATTGCTCAAAGTGAGATCATAGACCTTCTTACATTCCAATCAGAAGCATTTGCTTAGTGAAGTAATGCAGATTCCCGGGTCCACCCCAGCCTCACCGTCAAAAACCTGGTTTCAGTCAGCTTCTGGGATGGTCCCTGTTGTATCCTGTCTCCCTTACTACTGCGGTAACTATGAAATGGACTTCAGGTCATCAGGGGAACTTACTCTCGGAGCTGAAGGGTCCTGTGACCAGGCATAGAAGATCATGTGAAATCCTATTTCACAGGAGTTTTCCATCAGGTAGGTTAAGATTTAAGAAGCTCGTCCCTAGCCCAGAGCCAGAAATGCACTCTGTAGCACAAACGCACTTCTTTCTTCTGTCCACAGGGGGTCAGTGAAACATTAGGCCTCTCTTATTTTAAATTTGAGAACAAAGGGATTTTGTGCAGTGTTGATCTAGAAATAAAGCACTTGCACATTACAGTAGAGAAGTCTTATTTACCAACCGACTTTTCACTGAGTCTTTGACTTTCTACACAGTCAAAAATCCAGCAGTGCCTGGCTCTTTCTGGAGGAAAGTACATTAGCTTTTGGGTTCATACACTTTAAATCCATTCAGTAGATTTTCTAAATCACTGTCCTCGGAGCTCTTGGAGTCATTTCAAGGCAGAACAGTCTCTGCTTTGGTTTTTCTCTGGGGAGCATCTTTAGATGAGCTCAATGTGTCTAGCCGGTGTTGTGTCATCACCCCCCAGGGGAACCTGGGGCACCAAGTTTTCAGCTGAGCTAGCGGAGGCTCAGGAGGCTGCAACACCTGACTGCAGACCTGTAGCTGTGGGACAGAGACCAGACCCAGCCCATCTCCCCTCATCAAGGGCCTTCTTTGCAAGATGGGATGATCATCACAAGTGTCAAGCCAGTGGGCCTGTAGCAGGTATATTCTGTCCTGTTTGTTTTTTGATTGAGCTTCTGACTGGAGATCAGCAGTTGGTCTTTTTCCTGGCTCAGTTTGTTTTCCTTCTTTGTAAACCACAGCAACCAGGTGAGGGTAGAAGTAGGATTGCCAGGGCAGAGCTGGTCATGTTAGCACAGGTGTCTGTGTCCCCTTCCTGAGCCTCAGTCGCTGCCCTGACACGTGGGCCTGTGCTTCCCTTAGAGGTAGTCACCATGACTGCTCCCACAGATGACCCTCTGGGGCTGCAGACTCTCTATTCTCTCTTTTTCTCTCTCTTCTCTCTCCTCTTTCCATGGGGAGATGACTTAATGACTGAGAGATTACAAATTCAAAAAGTGCTGGGTCACATGATTTAGTGCTTGTTAGATGCTTGACTCATACTGAAAGATCATGTTGATCACTACTGATGAGCTCATTAATTAATTAGCTTACTTGCCAGGCATTGCGTGAGGAGCTCCTCCACATCCAGCATTTTTCTGGGCATGAGGGTTTCAAAAATGAGCAAGGTGTGGGGTCTGCCCTGCAGGACATCAGTTTCAAGCCAAGGAGTTCGAAAATAAAATCAGTGACCCTGATTCACTGTGAAAGGGCTACAGTGGGGGACTTCTGGTAGGATATAGGAACATTAACAGGAGTAAGTGACATTTTCCACACATCCCTGAGAACATTTCATGTGTGATTTGTGGCACGGTGAGGTGTAAGACAGGCCAGAATGAGGAGCATTTCTCTAGACAGGGCCTCAGCTTCTCTCCTCTAGGGCCCCCATGAGGCTGAGGATTAGGGTGGCTCAGCCCTGCTGGGCCAGGAAGTGAGTCCATGAGTTCCAGTGAAGGTTTCTCCTTCCCTTTGTAGAGGATTTCTGGATGCAGCAGAGCCTTGCAAACTCTGCTCTTGTTTGTTTGTTTGTTTCCTTCAGCACTGGGGATTAAACTTAGGGCCTTCCCCTGAGCTACCTCCACAGCCCATTGAAAAACATTTAAATGTTGAGACAGGGTCTTGCTAAATTGCTAAACTGCCCAGGCCTGTGTTTGAAATTGTGCTCCTCCCATCTCAGCCTCCCATAGTGCTGGGATGATAGGGGTGTATCACTGCACCCTGTATGTTATTCTTTTCATCTCTTCTTGGTGTTTTGTTTATCCTATATTACTGTTTAGGAAAAAAACTCTGTTAATGAAAAAAAAGTATGAAAATTGTAGCTGTGGGTACATAGAGGAAGCCACTGCTGTCAGGCCGAAAGATCCTCATGCCCTAAGTAGATGCTCTGAGTAACCCTGAGCACCAGTTCCCCTGAACCCCCTGACAGCCATCTGCCCGGGACATGGGAGCACCATAGTCTGGACTGATCTAAATTGGTCTGAACCCTTTTTCCCATTGTGTGCTAGGAGCTGACTAGAATAATCTCCCTCTAGGCAAAACTTTCTCCTTCCACTTTTCTCTTTTACTTTCTTGTGAGGTGACAACCCATCCTGGTTGCCCAAGATTTTCCTAGTTTTAAAACTGACTCCTGTGTCCCAGGGACATGTTCAATCCTGGAGATCCGGGGTGGCTGGGTGCTCTACAGTCCCTCCATGCCTCCTGCGTGAATCTACTCATGCATCTTCCTCTTTGGCCAGGGAGTTTGGGTCATGGTAAGGGGATGCTTCAGGGTAAGCGGATGCCTCACTCCTGCTGCAAGTCTGTGTGGCAATACTCACCTGAACCATGTGCCCTCATGGGGGAATTCTGCTTATACCTCTGTTACTTTACAACCTCTTTTCTGCAGAGGGTGACTCCTTCTTCTGGCTTCCTTCTGATGTGAATAGAACTGAATTCTATTTGCAAAAAGTGACTTGGGTTGAACTGGACTCTGGTTCTCTCTCTCTTCAGACAGAGAGGGAGGGTTTTGCTGGCTCAGTGGTATCAGCTTTCTGTGCCTATACCGAGGCCTGACTATCTTTAGCAAAACCTACTGCTAGCATCATAGCAGTACTTGTGGTATTTTTGGTGGATTAACTAATGGTCAGCTAGTAACCCCCAGCTGAACTGGACCAGCATGGTGCTGGGTGTGGAAGGCCCACCTGAGGATTGCTGGTAACAGCGTAAAAGCAGAACTGGTGAGGAAGATGGTGGGCCATTGATTCTCCTGAAGAAGTTTGTCATGCTGGTTTTCCTGATATGAACTTAGCTGTTCTCATCAGAGGAGGTTGGGTCTTCACTGTCACTGAGAATGGTTACAGTTCTGTTTGAGGGAGCTCTGGACCTTACCTTGAGCATCACTTCCTGGATCCAGTGCAGAACCCTCAGCCTGCTGGCACAGATCCTTCATCTCACTGGCATGAACTTTCTAGCTTCTGCCACTGACATTTGGGCCTTCCCAGTGCAGATCCTTGACACAGACTTGCATGAGACACTGCTGTGGGCACTAGGCCTCCAGCCAGACTCATGGGGGGTCATTGCTATGGGGTCATTTCTCTCAGATCTAGGTCTTCAACTGGACTTGTGCAGGACATTACCATGGGGTTCAGGCCCTCAGCTGGATGCTTTGGGTCTCTAGTATGTGGACAGCTCGCCTGCACTCTTTTACATTTGACTCTTGGGGTGAATATTATAAAATAATCCTACACATTATGTTTCCTATATTAAATCTTTCCCCTTGTAAGCCCTGAGTATAACAGGGAAGAAAGACTCCTGGGTTCCATAGCTGGGTCTGTGAAGTTAGCTGGCAATGAGATCAGCACACACATGTATTATTTTTAGTATCACATACAAGGGGGCATCACAGTGGGAAAATGAACACCCCTCAAAGTGGTGGATTTGAGAGCTATATACTGTCCTAATAGAGGAAGAGACAGGGTGAGAGGAGATGAGTTTTAGGGATGAAGAATGGGCCTGTAGGAGAAGATGAAAGGTAGGTAGGATAGCTTGCCACAAGGTTTATATAGGAGGTTCTGGCTTCTCATTGTCTCTCTTATGCTCTCGCCTGGCTAGCGAAATGCACAGGAAAGGGATTTATGACACCTGAGTCTGTTTGGAGGCTCTGTCTTTAGACAAATAAGCAGAGTTTACAGAGAGCCTCTCCCTGCATGTGTGGTTTTTCAAGTGCCTTCAGCTCAAAATGATCAGTAAATGAAAGTGGCATAACTTGGTGATGTCCTGAACCCCTTAGCAGTCCTAATCATTATAAGATCTGGTCCTCAACATGAACATGTGCAATCTAATCCGTTTCACTCTTTTTCTCTGCCATCTAAACCTAAGCAAATGCCCAACACAGGAAACAGATATCCTGGGCAGAAGTTTCAAAGGCAGGGCCCTGAGTCTGGCCTTTCCTTCGGTCAGTGCTGAAGGAAAGGAAGGGAAGAACTCTTTACCTTTTGAAAATCTCTGAGTACTGATCCAAGTCACAAGTTTTAGATGGAGATGAGGCCCAGATAGGAGCCCAAGGCCCACAGTGATTGTTGGCAGAGTGCCCAGTGGGGGAGAGTGTTCCCAGGATTAGGGTAGAGCTTGGTCTCCTGCCAAGAGCAAGACAGGCCCCCTCTTGCTGTGACATCCATCACTCCTCTCCCTTGGCCAAGAATTTCACCATCTTGCTGCTCCACCCACCCTGTTCTCACTCATCCTACAATGTCAAGCCCAAGCACTGCCTCTTTTGTGGAGCTCAATTCAGCTGCTCATGCCAGCTTAAACCTTTCCACATGCCCACAGGCCTCTGCCATTGCAGCAAGCAGCATCTCGTATGTTCTACTGCACTGACTCATCTGGGGGTTCCTCACTGCCACTTCTTATTGACCTGTGTCCTGCTCAGACCAACAGGACTTCACACAGCATCTGCACTGCTTCTGTGCCTACTACAGAGCCAGCACAGGGCAGGCATCCTTTTCAGAATGTAGGAGTGATGCAGCAGGGACGCTAAGTCCAGCTTAGCCCAACTTCACTGCATACTGCATTATCTTGGAGGGTGTTAACATTCAGATTCTGGTTTGCAGGTCCAGGTCTGGGCCCATGCCCATTTAACAGGTGTTCCTGTGGGTACCTGTGCCACTGGTGCTCAGACTACCCCTTAGAGGAATGCAGAGAGCAGACTGCAGGATTCTCTGTCAATCATGCTGAGGAAGGACTGAAGAGCAAGGTGCAGTGGGGTTAGTTTAAGGAATTCGGGTCATAGTCAGGAGCTTGAGCATCTGGGTTTAAGAATGAACCCCAGAGAAATGCCTCTGGCTAGTAATTCCTGTCTGCCTGGGGCCTGGCCTGAAATGGATTTTTCAGCTTTGTGTACTGCAGTAAACCACAAGGGTATCTGAAAGATCTCACCAGTTGGTGTGTGCCAGGACTTCTGAAAGGGAATCTTTCAATAGTGCTTTCACACATGTGGGCAAGAATATACATTTTCACAAAGTATGCTTACTCAGTGGGTTAGAAATCACATATGCTTCTTCAGTTGATTCTTAGGAAGAGATGAGATACTCCATTGTAAACATAGCAAAACTGAGACCTCTCACATAAGGGTTGCCCAGGTTAAGCCAAATCATAGGGAGTTGATGAAAGGGACCCAGCAATGAGATTTCTGTCATGTTTACACAGCACTCTCCTCATTGTTACAGGCAATTTTAATGACCATCTTTCAGGGAGATTGGGGTCTTGTCTGGGTTGTCTGCCATCAAACCTGTTATGACAATGGTAAGGCTCATGTGTCTAGAAAATGGGCATTTGAAAGGTGATTAAATCATATGGGCTCTAACATGTGACCATCATTTGATGGCATTACTGGGTGGTGGCGGAGGCAGGACATGAGGCGGACATGACCTTAGTACTACATCTGTTGCTAGCCTCTTCCTCTCTGGTTCTTTCCATTTATCTTTGCTTCCTGAATGCCATGAGGTAAGTAATTATCCTCTTCTTCCTCCTCTTCCTCCTCCTCTTTCTTCACCACAGACCTAAAGCAATGAAGTCAGTCAACCATGGACTGATACCACAGAAACCATGAAAAGCTACTGTAGCTCTCACCTCTTCAGCGATCTGCGTGGCCAGAACTTTGCTCACAGGAGAAGTTAAGGAGGGAAACAGTCCGAAGACATTAGAATCCTCTATTTGCATTTGTTCAGCGCTTGAATCTTTTTTGTTTGTTTTCTTGTACCTGGTAGGAATTCCTTAGAAACATTCAAAATTGCTTTCCAGAAAAGACTTGGCTCACAAAAGAGCCAATGAAATGGTCAAAGAGGCTGAGAAATACAATTTTGCCTATGTGCCCAGGAAGAGGAAAAGGGACGGATGGACAGGCACTGAGTTAGTTTCAGTTAACACTGCCAAGTCATTTTCCCTCACATCCAAACATTTTCTAGATTATTCTATCCAAACATTAATTTAAAAAATTAATATTAGTAATAATAGTTAACATTTATTGAGTAGTTAGTATGAGTTAGGCTCTGTGGTAACCACCCAGCATGCATTCATTTATCAAACTCTTGCATTAATTTATCAAATCTTATAATGTAGGCACTGCTTTTATCTCCATTTCACACCCTGAGGCAAAGGGAGATAAAAGGAGCTGCCCAAATTGCATGGCTGGAATCTGATGTGTACAATTCTAAACTGCAGCAGCTTCCTCTTGACAGGGCCCCTTCTTCACAGCACTCTCCTGGGAAGTCACTCATTTTATTTGTTTTCCTTCTTCCTGCCCTTCCTGCCCTTCCTGCCCTTCCTCCTGCTCCAGCCTGAAGACCAGGCTGACCCTGTCTTGCCATTCCCTCCTGTTTCCCATCGTTGTGGTCAACCTTGTTCCTCCACCAGCCCTTGACCCTCATGACCCGCCGTTATCCACACACCTGCTGGTGGCGACCACTCCTTCACTGAAGTGCACACGGCTTATGGTCTTCTTCCACTTGCCACTTTTTACCATGTACATGATGTGTGTGACTCCACAGCTTGAGTGTCGCTTTGCTGTCCACATGGAGGTCCCCTTTAGCCCGGTTCAGTCAAAACTTCTGGATCTAGTTGTCAACAGGGATAGATTGACCTGCACAATCTACCTCTCCCATCAACCCCACGGTACACACTGGAGAGCACTTCTCCATCTTTCTAGATGGTTGCTCAGTCCTGGCCTCATTTCTTTTCCTATATATCCTAGAAATCTGTGAGCAGCTATCTCACGAAGGCACTACAGGAGTCAGGTTTGTTGGTGTTACAGGAAATGGGAGTCGGAGGCAGGGAAGTGGGAGTCTCTGGACATAACATGGCTGAGCAGCAGCTCTACTCTCAATAGAGAAGAGAGTTTGGGAATCACTGGGTTCCCCTTTCTCTATCTAGGCAAATTGTTATGAGGCGAGGAGTGAAAATCCTTGCCATGGACCTAGTCCAGGCAGTCAAATTTCTATCTGAAGATGATTGTGCAGAATACCTAATTAGAATGACCTAGGTTCTCCTTAAAGGGCAGATTTTCATGCTTCACCCCACACCTCCTGAGTCAGTCTTTGGGGGACTGATCTAGGAGTCTTGATTTTAAATAAAATTCAATGTGTTTTTCAAAATCTTCAGTGTTCAAGGACCACTAACTTACCAGGGGAGAAAGATTCACCCTGGAAGGTGTTAAAAACCTGTATCGTCTCCTAATCCCACCCCATGATTCACTCCATCTTGGCTGGATCCAGACTTACCAGTCAGTTGTGATTTTTCTTTGAAGCACCGTAAAGCCAATTCCTCTTCCCTCCCAGAAGGGCCCAGAGTGGTACAAGCACACTTGGCTCAGGAACAAACAGAAATTCCACCCCAAATCCCTGTGTTCTTTTTCTCCTCCTCCTCACGCTGAGAAGCAGCGTCGGTCTCTCCCTTCCGCATGCTGCTCAGGGGGTCAGCTTGATCGGGAGATGGGTCCATCTGCAGGGATAAAAATACAGTCTTTCATAAGCTCATAAAGCCTGCCTCAGGCAGAGCACAGTAAAACTAAAACTCTCTGCCCTGTGAGGACCTGGGTAGCTCCTTACCCATGTAGTGATAAATCGGATCAAGTTCCTCTCAGCACTCAGTGTTTTGTTTTATGCAAGGTGCTTCCCCATTAGCTTCTCTGCCACTCGGGATTCCTAGGGCTGTCAAAGGGGCCCTCACCATCCACTTTGGAGTCAAATGTTTATTATGATTGAAAAAACTCAAGGATTTGAAGTCAGAGTACCTGATTCCAATCTGATCTTTTACCTTACTGGTTTATGATCCTTCTCAGGTCATCGAACTTCAGTTTCTATATCCTTATCTCAAAAAAAAAAAAGCCTCCTGTGTTTTTTGATCTTCTTGAAAGGCTTTTGGGGACAAATGATTCATATATTAAGAAGACTGAAACTGTGAACTGTTGGGAGGAGGAGTTGATTGGGGTAACATCCCAAAACCACACCAACAGACAGAAGCCTATGGGCTTCTAGATGGCCACAGGAGTTGCTGAGAACTAGGACACTGCCATGTTCACTGGTGCCCATCCCAGGCTCTGCTGGAGAACCTATGATGCTCCTTGTAGTTCTATTGTGGATGGTCAGTGGTCTAGGTATTTTTTCTGAGCAAACCGGTGAGGAGACGAAGATGACTGGATGCCCCATGAGATGGAAGGAGAACTATATCTTCCATTACCCTCTAAGGTCTGAGCCTATTGACTTTGAACTTGTGACTGTCAGCTTGTATCAAGAGATGGGAAATTACTCACTGAACTTCCTAATGGTTTCATACACATGAGAGTAAGGTTCGGGAGTTAGGTGGGCTATTGGATTTGGAAGGGTTCCTGGGCCAGCCCATGATCTGAGCCTGTTCCCTGCAGGATTCTCCTTCATCAGTGCATCCATGTTTTGGTTCATGAACCTGGAACAACATATCTTGTCAACTGATTCTGAGATGTCAGAGCTGACACAGACTTGGCAGATTCTTACCCTTTGTGTTTTTAAGAGTTTAGAGTTTTCTTTGCCTGATGGAAAGCTTGCTGTCAAGAATTTAAGGAGCTACAGCTTATGTGAGAGAGAGAAGCTAGCCCACTGCTTATTTGAGAGAATTTCTCTAAAACTATTTACCAGGAAAGTGATCACATCTGTGATGCCCACCCCACCTGCATGAGCCAGTGGCTCTTCTTCAATCAAAAAGCTCATGTTAGTCTCCCACTTATATGCTTCCAGTAGTTTCTCACTACTCTTCGAGTAGACACAGATCTCCTTACCCGGACCCCTGCATCTGGCCCTGCATTTGGCTCACACTTCAGCTTCCTTACACTGGCCTTCCTCTGTTTCCCAGATACAGCCAGCCACACAATACCCTCTCCATGACCAATTCCTTTTTCCTCTGCTCTTCATTTGTATCAACTAGTTTTTTTGTTGCTCTCTGACCTGTGCTTAATTATGGGATATAACACTGGGTAACAACACATCTCATACTTTTCTACTGTAAATTTGTACTTTAGCATAATAATAGCCAGTTGTGCCTTTCAGAAGCTGCACCTGGGGGACACAGGAAGCAATCTTCATGCTTACCCACTTGGTATGATGAATGGTAAGGTGCACACATATGTGCAAAAATGTCAAAATAGAATTTTAAACCACATAAGGCTCCATCTAACAGGCTTTGCATATGCTTACCTGAGCATCATGCTAGTAATGCATACTTGCACTACTATTCTGTTTTCTAAACATGTATTTTACCATAAATGGATGTGGTTATGACTCACCTGCACCTGGGGAAAGCAAAAACCCATTTTTGCATTCATCCACTTTGCAGACAAATGGCAAGGTGTGTACAGGAGATCCAAAGCAGCAAAAAGTGAGTTTTACCCATGAAATATTCATTGCTAAATTTCTGTGCATTTGGGATTTGTTTTTAAAAAGTTTCTTCTTTTGATTTTTCTGGTTGATGTAGCCCAATTCAGTACAATGGCACATGGAAAACCAGACTTGTAAGTTTTGGAGGAGTTCAAAAGTGAATAATTGTTATCATTGGATGATGAAGATGACAATGACTTTGACGTTGGCCATGTGAATCAAATTTCCTGAGCAAGAATCAACCAATACAGGTACAGAAAATTCAGATCTTGATTCAGAGATGAAGAAAACAGCAATGTGAATACACACTTGACTAATAGAAATGGCACAAAATGGTACTAGTAGAAATGGTATGCAACCAAATGGAACAATTCAATGTTTGAAATAGGTCCAAAAATAATCTTGGCAGAGGTGAAACCTATTGGATGGAGTACCAGCAATATCATTCAATGTTGGAAATTGTAATAAATAAAAAACTACAAGATGTTTTGAAATACACAAATGCTGAAATACAAGTAAAATATTCTGCATGCACCAATAGGTATACTCAAAAATATGTTTATTGTGATATCTGTCTAGCTGAACTGAAAACATTCATAGGTCTGCTGTACTTAGCAGGGCTTTTTCATGGTCATCAGAGCAATGTAAAAGACTTATGGAAAAGTGATAGATGTGAGCTTTAGGTTTATTATGATGATACTGAGCAGATTTGATTTTCTTCAAAATTGTCTGAGGTTTGAAGACAAAACCACCCACCAAGAAAGAAAAAGAACCACTAATCTGGCTTCTATCCACTCACAGTTTGAGAGATTTGAGGATAATTGTCAAGCAATTTACACCCTATCTAAATACATGACTATTGATGAACAATATTTCATGCTTGCCTTAGCTTCAGGCAGTATACTACCCCCCCAAAAAACCCTTCAAAATATGGCATAAACTATATGCCCTACTAGGTGGGAAGATGTATGCTTCTTTCAATTTAAAAATTTATCCTGGGATTCAGGATAAATCCTGAATAAATCCTTATTCATTGTTATGGTTTGTGTCTGGATGTTCCCTCAAAGCTGCAAGCAGTCATGGGAGGGGGCAGGCCTTTCAAAGAAAGCTGAATCTAGAGGTTCATTGTCTAGTGATGGGATTGGTGATGTGAGTGCTGCACCCAACCTAGAGCAGGTAGTTTTCATACAATATACAGGAGGAATGTCTCATTCCTCCCCTTTTTGCCCTTTTGCTTTTGCCACTTTTGCCACCATAGCCACCATGAACAGTTGTTCCTCAGCCATTCCACACTGAGCTAGCTGAGTATGGACTGAAACCTCCACAAACTGTGAGCTAAATAAACCTTTTATTCCTTCATTTTTGTCATCATGTGCTGTCAGTGTAAGTGAGATGTGTGCATAGAGCATTCAGTTGTCATGCATGAAGACTGCCTTGGATATGACAATTGAAAAAAGATTATTTTTGTTATATTGATATTTTTGTTGTAGTTCATATAGGAATTTATTTCCAATGTTTTCTTTTGGGTTTTGTAAGAAAGTACATAGCTGATGTCAAAATATTGATGTTTATTCTAAACATGCAATGCATATGAAAAATTTAATATTTTATTTTATTTTCTTGTTAACTACACATTGTATAAGACCCTCCTGATAAAACAGCAAGACCAGCAAGATGTCAAGGATGTCCTACAAAAAAACCAGGAAAGCAAAACACATGTGCTCTCAGTGTAAGCAATATGTGTGTATGGAATGTGCTATTTGTCATGTGTGCAGACTGCCTGAGATGTAATAATTGAGGTAAATTTTTTTGTAGAGTTCTGCTGGTGTTTTCATTGTAGTACATATGGAAATTTATTTGTTGTTATTTTTTAGACTTTGTACACCAAAAAACAGTCAATATTGAAAATTTTGATGCTTTTTGTAAACACTCAATAAATATTAAAAATTCAGTACTTTAATTTTGGTATTTTTCCTATTAAGTACTCATTGTTTAACATAATAAAACTTATAAATTAAAATGAATAATTCATCAACAGAATATTCTAATGAATAAATACAGGTATTATACATCCACAATACTGTACCTTTATGACAAAATTGGTATTATGCCTCACAGGCTACAGGCCACCCTGTGGGAGAGGCATTCTTTGACTCTTCAGTCTAATTTAGTCTCTGTCTGCCATGAGAGCCTGTGTTCACTCTCTGTGGATTTTTTCCTGTTTATTTCTTCATTTCTGACTATTTCCCTTGGAGTATGTCTTGGTCACTTTCCCATTACTAAGGCACAATACCTGATACCTGCAACTTGAAGGAGGAGGGAGTTATTTTGGCTTACTCTTGCACCCATGGTTGGCAGGCTCCAAGGCAGAAATGGCTTGGTGAAAGGACACAGTACAGGAAAATGTGCTCAACCATGGCAGCCAAGAAATGGAGAGAAAGCAAAAACTGGAGACGAGAATGTGCCTTGCCAAGGTACACCTGCAGTGACTACCTCCGACCAGGCCTGACAGCACATCCTCCTATGAACTCATCCAGCACCCCATGACTCAGTCACCTTCCACTCTCAGGAGAACTTAGGGGACACTGTAGATCTAAACCATAAGAGGGAAGACAGATCTGTTCACCTTGACACCCCTCAGCACAGTGTCCCTTAGGACATAGCACCAGGCCTTTAGTAAATGTTTGTTGACTCTAAGTAAATTACCTTTTGAGCTAGACTTTTCAATTTCAGATCTACTTGTGTCTTACACTAACTGTTCATCTGGGATTTACTTTCTTCCATAGTTAAATTGAAAGATTATCATAGAACCTACCAGACAGTATTTAATAGGGAAGAGTAGGTAAAAATGTCTTGAACAAAGGAGAAGCTCACTAAACACATACACACATGCATACATAAAGATGGAAAAACAGACGCCTCCCTGCTGTCTTCTTGTTCTGAATCTAGTTCAACCCATGGCCTCGGGGATCATTTTTATTCCCTGGGCTTCCTGTGAACTTCCACGTGGTCAGCACACATAGGCCTGTCCCAGCTCTTCAGTAAGTGGAAGGAAGCTGGGCATCTTTCTCCAACAACATGGTGGAGAGATGTTCTGTACCCTTCTAAATGCACCTGCTGGGACACTTCGGAAAGGAAGCCCTTGGAAGGGACCACCATTGGACTGCTAAGGAGGATCTTAATTTCTCCGTGAATTGGTAAGCTTTATATTATTGGTCTGCTGTTGACAGATAGGGACAATCTCGATGGTGGCTGAGTTAAATATGGCTAGGATTTACAGTGGAATAAAAGGTCTCAGATTAATAGGGTTTCTTTCCTCTAAACCATAAATTGGAAGACCTAATGCCTAATGGGCTACTAAATCTCCAGCCTTGTGGGCTTCTAGCCTATAGGCTTTAGGAGCACCCACTGGCAGCTAAAATTTGATGCATATAGTGATCTCACCAGGGGCTTTACCCTGCAAGAGATACTGCTGCACTGAAGGGCAAAGGGAACTACCACTTTTGTATGGTGAAAATTGAATCTGATGTAGCCTTTAAACTGTGCTGATGGAACTTATTGGCCTTCACTTATTCCATCTCAGGAAATTGCCTGGGCATAAGGCAGAAGACTAAAGGTAGGCTTATTTGAGCACGCTCTGTAAGCACTTCCTGTCCACCCCTTTATTCTGTCTTCAGAGATGAATGTTGCAGAAGGGCAAAAAATGGCCCAGTGTCTAGGACTGCACAGGGCCACTTCTGTGCAGTCACATTCTGTGTGTCTGTGTGTGTGTGTGTGTGTGTGTGTGAATACCTTATGGTATTTTGAGAAGCAGGAATTTTTTTTTCCTGATTTCTTTCTTTTTTTGGTACCAGTGATTGAACTTATGACCTTGTGCTTCCCAGGAAGGCACTTATGCCTGCCTGGAGCAGGGCATTTTGAGGACATGTTGCAAAACACTGAATTATTACTTTGAAGATGGGCAGGAAGATGAAAGAGAATGGGATGGAGGTTGATCCTATTGTTTTCCAAAACTCTCTCTAGCTACAGCTCTAGAAACTGGACCAGAAGGCTGAGAACCTGTGTAATTGTCACAGTCACATTTGAAGTAAGTAGGACTGGCATTGCTGTCACTTAGGAATAGAGGAGCCAAGGTCCAAAAGAGCAGATGACTTGCTCACAGTGCACAGGTGGGCAGCAGTAGCAGATTCCCTGGACAGCTCAGCCTCTTTGGTTGCCTTTAGTCTCAAGCAGCCACTGTCTTAAGGCAGAAGTGAGGGAAGTGGCAGGCAGGGCATGAACGTGAGGATCATGCTGCATTTTGTCCTGCTATTGCAACCTTCTTTTGGAGTAGGAGAAATAGCTTAAGGACTGTGTGGTTTGGAAAACTGGTCAGGAAGAATTAATAACATTTCTGAGCTTTTATGGGAATTAGAAATGATGCTTATTTAGGGGTGGAAGCAGCCCTGTGGCAGGCTTGGATTTCAGCTCAATTTGTCACTGAGTTGAGTATTCTTTTGCAGAGAATAATGTATACTACTCTGTAGGACTGACTATTGATGAGAATGCAAATCTCAACTTTAAGAGAAATCTATTACAAAGGTTTTCTATGTGCCTCTCTCCTCTTCCTTCTGTTACCCTGTGCAGCCTCTTCAAAGAGATGTCTTCAAGAGTGTCTAAAGATCGCTGCCTGCATGTCTGAGCTTGCAGCAGAATCACACCAGGCTATTCAATCCAGAAAGCCAGAGAATGCAGCAGAGATTGAGCAAAGTGTGCCAAGGTAGACAGTCTGGTGGGGTCCATGCAGACACCACCTTTATTGATATCTTCCTGTTTCCCTGCTGGCTTTGACTATCTTACTGGCCCACCTCAGTGCACCCCAATGCTTCTCTGAGCCAGCAATAATGAAGCTCCTTGGATGGAGCCTCCATGAACATGTCCCAGAATATTTATGTCTGATCTTATATTTTTTAAATGTCAACAATTCAACTTACTTTTTGGCTTTTTCTTTGCTGCATTAGGAGAAGCCAATTTCTCTTATGGACAGGAAAGTGACCTTACCCAAAATGAAATAAACATTTCTCCTGCCAGCCTTTGTGCTTCTGAAGACTTACCCCTCCTTCTTGTGTGTGAGTGTGTGTGTATGATCCAGTGCACACTTCCTGTTTATTTAGGATAACATTAAAATTGCACTCAGAGATCTTATAAAAGCAAAGAATAAATACAGATTGTAGTGGAAAGCAATGCAAGTATGTGCTGGAATCAAGGAGAGGCTTTGAAAGAGGAAAAATGAAGGAGTCTGACACCAAGAATTCTGCTGAACCAGGATTGTAGTTGGAGCAGATCAGCTACCTAGGCTGCCAGGCAACTGGGCAGGAAAGAGCACTGTGAGACACTTTGGGTTTCTAGAAGTGGGCTGGGTCAGGGTCACTGCAAGTGGGCACAGTGCTTGAGTCATACGACAGGGATGGTCATATCATCTGTCCCTAAGGTCCTTGTTTGTTGGTCAAAAGGCCAGTGGTTTTCCCAGGCTGCAAGGATGTCATTGTAACCATCTGAATGCACCAAAGGAGATCTCTCCTTTTTTGACAAAGGCCCCATATATCACCTATAGTGGTAGAATGAGACCCTAGGAACCCAGACAGATATGGAAAATCGCTGGTCTTCATATTTGAAAGGGTTCAGGTGATCAAAAGGAGATGTAGAAGTTAAGTGAGTTAGCATTAATGTCTCTAACTCTAAGGTGTGCACACCTTAAAATTGATTGAATATTTGGCAAGATTAATTGTAAAGGCACAAAGAGAGCTTATAATTTTTGAGAACCCAACTTCAGATTATTTTACGAAGTAAATAATCCTTTGATCATGAACTGAGATGGCACCATGAGTCAAGTTAAATAAAAATTTGTACAGGAGCTGAGGAGATAGTTCAGTGGTAGATCACTTGCCTAGCATGTTTGAAGCCTTGGGTTCTTTCTCAAGCATTGGGTGGGGAAGAATAACTGTACAAACCCAAACTCATTAGAAAGGGGGTTCTCCTAAGCCCAACTGGAAATGTAGTCATTCACTTCCTCCCAAATAAGAAACACATGTCAAACAAAGAGGGCAGATGTGTGACCTAGAACGCTCTTTCACTTTCTCTTTTCTATCCACAGTCAAGCTGTGTTATGGCTTGTGTCTACATGTCCCCCCAAAACCTCATGCAGTCATGAGAAGTGGGATTTTTATTTTATTTTATTTCATTTATTTTTATTTAAGGAAAAAAGACCCAGAAAAGAAAAATAAAAAGCAAAAGAGACAATCAAACAACAACAAACTTAATGCAATAAAAGTTTACAAAACAAGATGATAGGAATTTGACAGTTGTTGTAATATTGCATATTGTTACCTTCAAAAGGGTTGCTTAGAATAACAGATATACATATGTAAAATTGATCTAATCATATGAATCTTAACTGTTCTTTTCCAATAGCTGATACAATTAGTAGTATAGTCATTTTAGCTATCATATATATAAATTTATGTCTTCTCCTTTTCCTTCCTTCTCTCCTCCTTTCCCATATTTCAATTACTTTTCTTTTTTGAGAAGTTTTTTACCCTTACACAGTATTTATTGTAGATATTGGATTGTATATACTTTTTCAGTTTCTTACATTAGAGAGACAATACAGTATTTATGTATGTGAGTTTTATTTATTTCACTTATGAATATGGTCTCAAGGCACATTCATTTATTTATAAAAGTCTTGATGGAACCTTTCTTTATAGCTGAGTAGTACTCAATTGTATAAAAATTCACATCTTTTTTTATCCATTTCTTGACTGATGGGCACAATTTGATCCAAGATTTGATAGTTACAAATTGTGTTGCTATAAACATGGGTGCATGTTTATCACTGTGGTATGATGTTTTCAATTCTTCTGGGAAAATGCCAGAAGATGTTTCAATTCTTCTGGGTAGCTAGATCAAATGGAATCTCTAATCCTAGCTTTTTGAGGAATCTCCACACCGATTTTGCACAGTGGTTACACCAGCCTACACTCCCACCAACAGTGGAGAAGGGTTCCTTTTTCTCAAAAGCCCCTCCAGCATTTGATTTCTTGATCATAACTATTCTTTCTTGGATGAAATGGAATCTCAGTGTTGTTTTAATTTGCATTTCCTGAATGAGCACTGATGTTGAACATTTTTTCATGTATTTATTTGCCATTTGTATTTCTTTATCTGAGAAGTGTGTATTCATCTCAAATTTCCATTTTTGGATTAGGTCTTTGAATTTTCAGACTTGATTTTTAAAAAATTCTTTATATATTTTAAGTAGAAGTCTTTTGTCTGAGGGACAGTTGACTAAGATATTTTCCCAATTCGTGGGTTTTCTTTTCATTCTGTTGGTGATTTCATTTGATGTACAAAACTTTTTTTATACTGTGAGATCTCAGTTGTTGATTCTGGGAAGTATTTCCCATGCTGTTTGATTTTTGTCCATAAACTCTCTGCCTATGAGTGGGCTTTTTAGAGGAGGGTGAATCTAGAGTGTGTGATGCTGGGATTAAGAGTGTGTGATTAGAGGAAGACAAAATGGCCAATCAGTGAGCAACATAATACAAAGCCTCCCAGGAGAAACAACTCATATTCCAGAATAAAACACCCTGGAGAGACCCAGACAGAGGGAGATGCATCCTCTTGACACAGGAAGAAATTAAAACTTAAAAAAGCTCATCAAATACTTCGGGACTACAACTGAAACAGCTAAAAACTAAAGGGACATAGCATTTTCACAAAGACCCACCAAGATTGCACTAGCTTGAATCTGCGCCGGCTGGCAGAGCAACCCAAACTCATTCCTACCAACACTCAGAACGGCAGCGCTGACATCAGGGGTTGGTGAGCCCATTGGAGAGTGGATAGAGGAGAGCGGACCTGGTGGAGGGACCTTCATTGATCCATGGTCAGTGCTGGGAGAGAGACCCCCACCACGGGAAGGGCGTGACCAGGTGGGTGACATGTTGAAATTGGGCAGGAAGAGCCTGAACTGGGAGTGACAGTGACTTCAGTTGGTTGCTCCCTCCCCAGAACAGATTTGTGCAATTTGCTTGGACTGGGCTGTGCCCCTGGCCGGGACCCAGTGAGTCCTCCCAAATCAATTCCCTGCACCTAGCGTGCACTAACTGGATGATCGCCCCTGAAGTTTGGTTGGCCTGGTAGGGAGGGGCAGGCAAACAGCCTGCTTATACCTCAGTGATAAGAGCAGGCAGGAGAGGGTGGAGTTTCCTTGCCAGCATGCTTCAAAGGAAATGTGGCCAAAAGGGAAGGGGGCTAGGACCTGCACTGTAACCTGTGTGGAGGAAGCCAGGGCCATGACAAGAGAGAGAGGCAGGAAGAGGCCCCCTGCTCAGAACCCTGAGAGCACTGATCCAGGAGAAGGAAAAGTAAGAGAGCCTGAGGGCAGCAAACATGCAACATTAGACATTAAGAGATATCTTCGGGACCTTGTAGACTAGCAACATCAGACATTAAGAGATATCTTTGGGACTTAGTAGACGAGCTCAAAACTGAAATATTAAATCAGGTAAAGCAAGATATGAGTACAGTAATAAAAGAAATGCTCTCAGGAAGCATCTCTCAGGATGATACAGATGAAAGAAGAGAGGAACACAAAAAAAGGAGAGAAACATTTGAGAAAGAATATAAAAAAATATAGAATACATGAAGCAGATTCAAAGAGACTACCAGAAAATTAAAAACTCATTGAAAGCTGGCAAAATGCCTTAAAAGAAACTAAGGATAGACTATCAAAACTTGAAGACAAGTTTTCAATGTGTGATGATGAAAGGAAAGATCTCTTAAAAATAACAAGGAAACAGTCAGTAACAATACAAAGGCTAGACGATGACAAGAGAATCTACAATTTAAGAATAAGAAATGTGAATGAAGAAGCAGGAATACATACAGGTGAATTACAAAGGCTATTCATGGAAATAATTAAGGAAAACTTCCCAAGCATAGGAAAAGAAAATGACATTCTGGAGGAAGACAAGATGGCCAATCAGTGAGCAACAAAAAACAGAGCCTCCCAGGAGAAACAACTCATGCACCAAAATAAAACACCCTGGAGAGAGCCAGACAGAGGGAGATAGATCCTCTTGACACAGGAAGAAATTCAAACATAAAAAAGCTCGTCAAATACATTGGGACTACAACTGGAACAGCTGGACACAGTGTTTTCACTGAGACCCAATTTTGCAGTGGACTGAATTTGCACCAGCCTGAATCCACCATGGCTGGCAGAGCCACCCAAACTCGTTCCCACCATGACTCATGGGAAGCACAGCAGCGCTGAAGTTGGGAGTTGGTGAGCCCAGCGGAGAGTGGAACCGGCAAAGGGAGTTTCATTAATCCACGGTCAGTGCTGGGATTGGGACACCCCTCCCCCCACGGGAAGGGCACGATCAAATGGGCGACACATTGGAATCTGGCAGGAGGAGCCTGAACTGGGAGCAACAGTGACTTCAGTTGATTCCTCCCTCCCCAAAGCAGATTCATGGGATTTGCTTGGACTGGGCCATGCCCCTGACTGGGACCCAATGAGCCATCCCAAATCGATTCCCTGCACCTAGCAAGCACTAACCGGGGGAAGGCCTCTGCAGTTTGGTTGGCCCAGTGGGGTGGGGCAGGCTTAGGCAGCCACTGCTTGCACCTCAGTGATAAGAGCAGTCAGGAGAGGGGGGAGGACCCTCACAAGCATGATTCAGAGGAGGCGTGACCAACAGGAAAGGGGGCTGGGACCTGCAATGTGAACTTTGTGGAGGAAGCCGGGACCATGACAGGAGAGAGAGGCAGGAAGAGGTCCCCAGCCCAGAACCCTGAGAGCCCTGATACAAGAGAGGGAAAAACAAGGGTGACTGAGGGTAGCAAACATGCAACAGCAGGCATGGCTTCAATGGACATTAAAAGATATCTTCAGGATCTTGTAGAGGAGCTCAAAACTGAAATATTAAACCACATAAAGCAAGATATGAGTACAGTAATAAGAGAAATGCTCTCAGGGAGCACCTCTCAGGAAGATACAGACAGTAGAAGGGAGGAACACAAAAAAAAGAGAGAAACATTCAATAAAGAATATAAAGAAAATATAGAATACATGAAGCAGATTCAAAGAGACTACAAGGAAATTAAAAATTCCACTGAAATCTGGCAAAACATCTTAAAAGAAACTAAGGCTAGACATCAAAACTTGAAGACAAGTTTTCAATATGTGATGATGAAAGGAAAGATCTCTTAAAAATAACAAGGAAACAGGCAGTAACAATACAAAGGCTAGAAGATGATAAGAGAATCTACAATTTAAGAACAAGAAATGTGAACAAAGAAGCAGGAATACATACAGGTGAATTATAAAGGCTATTTACTGAAATAATTAAGGAAAACTTCCCAAGCATGGGAAAAGAAAATGACATTCGGTTATGTGAGGCAATCAGAACCCCAGCCACCTACAATCAAAACAGATCTACACCCAGACATATAATAATCAAGATACCAGAAATTCAATATAAAAACAGAATATGAAAAGCCATCAGAGAAAAGAAACAGATTACCTATAAAGGTAAGCCCATCAGGATCACGGCTGACTTCTTGACACAGGCCATCAGATCAAGAAGAGCTTGGAGCGAAATATTCCAAGCCCTGAAAGAAAATAGCCTCCAGCCCAGATTGATGTACCCTGCAAAACTGTCACTAGAAATTAATGGAGAAACAAGATTCTTCCATGACAAAGAGGAACTGGGTGAGTTTGTGACCACCAATCCAACCCTACAGACAATACTGAAAGGCATTCTAGAGAGAGAGAGAAAAAATATCAGGATTTTAGGAACAGTGGCAGAAAGGCCTCAATGAGTGGGGCAGGCAGTAGAATGAAGGAGAAAAGTGGACAAACAGGCAGAAAAATAGCACAGCAGAAATGAGGCAGAGAAGGATGGCTATAATCTCTAACATAGATGGCCTTGATACACTATATTGTTAATAGTGCACCAGAATTTAAAAACCCACATTACTCACACTACTCTGCTTAGATGTATTATGTTCTGTTCCAGTCTTTCTACCTGTACTAGATTTGAGGGCACAGACACAAATCCCGAAAATAACAGGATATAGTATGGCAATCATCCTTAATTTCCTATTAACTTAATCTAAAGCTCTGTATAACCTACACAGTTTTACCATGACTGATCGTAATCGAATCTGGTTTGTTAGATCGCTGTTTTGTATTGATAGATTTTATTCAAAGCTGTTATGATTGATAGTATCAAGTCTGAGAGTATAGGCAACTGCACTTAAGATGACAGGATCCACTAGAATATCCACTATGGTTTGATTATTACCTGCCTTTGAAGTTTTATACTGTCTACAATGTTTTATTTTACTAACATTGTTATTTACTGCTATACTCAATTATACTGCTATATTCAATTATGCCTGATGATAAAGACATTCTATTGAAGATAATAAGAAACAACACAGTAATCATTGCAGATCACCTTGTACTGTAGTTTTATATGACTTTTTAGTTTCATGTTTTTATAGGAATTTGTTTTGTTTTGTCTTGCTAAGTTTTGTTTTTCCCTCTAGTGCAGAAAGGATGGAAATACACGTAGAGATTCATGCATGAGTAGCTAGCTGTTCACACTCTGTTTGACTACTTTGTATGCTTTAATTTTGTAACTTGAACAACTATTTCTAAGAGGACAATATGTAATTTATTAAGTAGTGATTTCTTATTGCTTATCTTTTTTTTTGGAATTCTGTATTATCTCTACACTTTACATGCTTTTGTTTCTCTTTAAATAAAAAAAAAAGAGTGTGTGATTAGCAAATCAGTTCACCGGTTGATTTGGCATAGTTTTGGCTAGAGCAGCATGAGTGCTACAGCTGCCCTAGGGTGAGTAGCCTGCCTACAATATAAGAAACAGAAAGAGGATTGCTCCCACGCTGGTGTTTTGCTGTTCTCAGCTGCCTTGAACACTTGACCCTCTGCCATGTGCTGCCCTGCTTTGGAGTCAGCCAATTATGGGCTGAAACCTCTACAGGCTGTGAGCTTTTGGTGTTGGGTATTTTGTCTTAGCCATGAGAGAAAAGTAACTAAAACAAGCTGCAATGCATTTGTGAGGTTTGCTGGAGCTAGATTCCTCACAGGTAGGACTCTGTATGCTACAGTTAGGAAGGATTGCTTATGTCACCTGGCCTGTGCTCCTACTTGTTACACGTAGTAGCAGTCTGTTTGTGATGGGTGGCCATGTGAAGAAGAGGTCCAGTTGGTATCATTCGATTTTGGTTTTCTGGTACAGAGAACATCATTTGACACAGAGCAGGTGCTCAGTACATGCAGAATTAATGACTAATTAAGTGAATTGGGTATTTCTCAGCAACTGCTGAAACATCTCTAGGGAGAAGCATCTTATGAAGTGGGGGGAGACCATATTCTATTTTGTAAATCTCTTGGTGGCTCAGAAGCTATTTAAATTGAGTCAAAGACTGACTTTTTGCAAATTTGCTCCATAGGTCCTACTCTATAAGGAAGCAGTGCAGTCTATTGCTTCATTCTCTTGCCATAACGCTGTTTTCCTATTCCTGCAAGGATCTTTCTCTTTGGCCAGTATTTTAGTCACATTTCTTTCATTGGTGAGACAAAACACCCAGCACCCAAAGTTAAAGGAGGAAAGGCTTACTTAGCTCACAGTTTGCAGAGGTTTCCATCCAAAGTTGGCCAGCTCCCAAGCAGAGTGTCATGGCACAGGGGCAACAGTTCAAGGCAGTGGAAGGCAGCAAAAGTAATAAGAGGAAAGGAGGGGAGCAAGCCTTTTGTTGCTTTCTTATACTGTAAGCAGGTTACCTGCCCTTGAATAGGTGTAGCACTCACACTGTCTCTGTGACCTTCTCTTGCACAGGCTCAGAATGTTTACAAAGTCAGGACTCTGGTCCCCTGCTGAGTCACTTAGTTAAACTTCTAAACTTCTCAAGTTGACACATTGAGTCAACCATTACAACCTCCTGCAGCATAAACAGCCTCCCTAGGGCATGTCCTCTATGTCCCAGGTTGTGGAATTACTGAGTTACTTAGTTTAAGCTTCTAAACTTCTCAAGTTGACACAATGTATCCACCATTACAGCCAGATACTGCATGTTTGTTTCTGTTGATCTAGAACACATATACATAGTGAGTGTCCAGTGTCTGGATATTTTGTGAGGGCAAGATTCTATAACTTAGGTCTGTCTTTCTCTTTTGGCTCTGCTTAAATGGACATCTGTCAGGTATCATCCTTAGCCAGGTTGTGTTGTAAAGAGCTAGCTGAAAGCAGAGATGTCTCCGGTGGTAATATTATCAATGGTGTTTATTTTATTTTTTGTATTTTCTTGTGATAATGGAAAGTGTTTACAATGAGAATGTGTTATTTTAATAATAAAGATTTCTCCTACGAGGCAATTCCTATTATGGAAGAAAGATACTGGTAATCTGGGTCATAATAAAATGTTGATGAACAGTACTGGCCTAGGGAAACTTCATCAAATATTTTCTGAATACCAGACGTGGAGCTAGTAATACAGAGAGCACACATAAACCTTTTCTTTTACATGTTTTGCAATCTATTTTTTCCCAGTCAAACAGTGTTATGGTAGGAAAAGACTCTGGGAGCACTGTTAGGGAGCAGTGAATATAAACTGGGAAGGTAGAAAAAAATCTTTTAATAAAGAGTCATTCAACAAACAGGTAAGGAAGAGAAAACAAAATCCATACATATGCAAATGGCAGTTTGTCCTTCAAGGCACTGCCACAGATTTGGAGGATGTGGAAGACAGTGTGTGAGGTTAGGAAGGCAGGAACTGAGGTGAGTGAGATGGTAGTTGTAGAGGGCTGTCTGCTGAACGTTTGGATTTTATTCTGCATGCTTGTGCGTGGAATGAAAGAAGCCAGTAAAGAGATAGCATTTAAGCAAGGGGACTAAAAACTTTGCTTGCTCTTTGTTAACATAAAGTAATACTCCATTTTAAAGAAATAAGAAAATAGTTTATTCTGAGCCAAGTATAAGTGACCATGGTTCAGGAACATGTTTGGCTATAGAAGAGGTTACATAAATTTTTATAGCCAAAAAATGGAGAAAGTAGTAAATCAACACACTTAGCAAACATATTGGTGGGGTGTCATGGTTTACATCTTAAATGTCACCCCAAAATCTCAAGTGTTTGGAGGATGTTTGGATCAGGAGTGAGTAATATTCATCAGGATGTTTGGATTGAGTGTGAGTAATATTCATCAGGAGGGGATTCATCCATTGATGAGTTCAAGAGCTAAAAGTGCTGCTAGGAGGCGGGACCTGGCGGGAGGTGGTCACTGGGAGTGTGACCTGGAAAGGTGTATTCTTGTCCCTGTCTCCTTCTCTCTCTATTCCTGTTTCCTTACTGCTATAGGTTGAAGAGCTTTCCTTCGCCATGCCTTTCTATCATGCTTGGATCAGCCAACCATGAACTAAAGTGGTGAGCTGCAAATATCTTTCCTCCTTTAGCTGTGGTTTGGGTATTTTGTCACAGTGACAGGAATGTAGGTTTGGGTCAATAGGTAGTGGACTACAACAAAGCTGAGAAATCTTTTTTTATAGGTTTTAGATGTAATTGTATAGCATTCCTAGCTTTAGAGTTGGTGGAGACCCGTGGTTTGCTAAGCATAGTGATGGTCTTAGTTTTATGTAACAGTTAGATTTATGTAACAGTGACAAGGATGTTAGGTCAGACAAAGAGAAAGGGACCAAGCTAGCCTGAGATGTTTGACTGTCAATTTACAAACACTGCATCTCTTCACAATCACATTGTTCTACTTAGATGACGTCAGTTTGAAGATCTTTCATTTGGAAGAGAACTTCAGCTTTCCACCTTCAATGTTGAAATTTCTGATGACACGTTAGTTAATAGGAATGATTTTTTGAAGGGGTAAGAGGGATATACTTTCATCACTTCAGTAGTGCAATACATGAACTTATTAAACCTTACTCTTTCTTTTACTCTATAGTAATGTTACAGGCACCTGAGTTAGTTAGAAATATTATAGGCAGTCAGATAGGGCTGAGTCTTCAAAGGACTAGAGCAGAAGTTCAGATACCTTGTAGCCTTGGAAGAGACAATCACCTCCTGCTGAGGGCCAGAATGCAAGACAAAAGGCAAAGCAAATAGAATCACATCGTAAGGATCCACAGTCCAAATACTTCTCTATTACCCCAGGAAGTCAGGAGTCAGCATCCTACCCCTGCTACAGGAAGAGTCACTGCTGTTAAGCATACTTGCTTACTACATAACTGGCTCCCCCATTTGCTCTTAATTTAATCAATTTTACCCAAGCAATTAATTTTATTGGTTGAACACAGTTCTGTCCCGCCTTATACCCACCTTGCAAATTCCCATTTTTCCCCACCTTTAACCCATTTAACCTCATGATTTTACTCTATAAAATTCCCTAGAAAAGACAGTCTTTGGTAACCTGCTTGGGACCCCTTCCTTCTGTCCATTAGACAGAAGCTTTCTTTCTGCCAATAAATATATTCTGCTCTTAACCTCCGTTATTCCTAAAATTCATCCTTCGATTTTAGAGAACACAAACTTGTACTGGACATCTAGTAGGTTGGGAGTTTCATTCCCCTGTATCAGTAAGAAATAGGTAAAATAATTGCCAGGGTGTAAGAACATATAGTCTAGAACTGGTCTTCCTAAATTCAAACTCTTTTCTACTACCAATATCTATGTGATCCTGGCTTCTTTGTGACTGTATTCCTTGTGTATACAGTAAGAATTATAATCATGTCTCTCTTGTTAGGCTAATGGGAGCATGAAATGGACGAGGATAGGGCTGTTCTTTGAACCATGGCTGGCATTTGGGTTGCAATATCGTTTGCTCTTCTTGTTTGTCTCATCCTCTTTTCATTGCTCCATGTAGGAGCAAGAAGGAAGCATCTAATAAGATTCGGAGTTAGAAGCAGCATGCCACCATCACTAATTTTGTGATTGGGCGATTTAACCTCTATGGGCCCTAGTTTTTCTCTTGCAAATGCAGATGATAATAATTCCCACTTTAGTCTTGTGGAGATCAAATGGATGCAAAAGCATTCTGTAAATTGTCTAACACCAGTCACTAAATTAAGATTCTTCTTCTAGACTTCCCATAAAGAGGGCAGAAATGGGTTTCTCTATTTAATGGAGAAACTGAAGGTAAAAAGAGTCAGTAATTTATTGCCATTCTTCTGTGGGTGCAGGTTGGGTCTGACCTGAGAGATGCTGTCTCTTGTACCCAGTAATGTCCACCCAGGGCCAGGGCCAAGAGTACTCTGCCTGTGACACCCAGACTTAGAATTCATATAAATAAAAGCAATCTTCTGGGATAGACTCCTCCTGCCATTTTTCTGGGTTTTAATTGCCTCTTACTTCAGAAATAGGAATAATTAAAGCGAGAACTTTATTTGAATAGACCTCAGGTCAGGCTCAGCACTCTGAACCCTACCTCAATTGTCCCATTTCATAGCTAATCTGGAGAACCAAAAACTGTCCTGGAATGGTTCATTTGCATCAAAACCACTGTAATTTGTAAGTAAATGGCAATGCTTTTAAATGCAAAAGAGAATCCTTGAACTGAAAGAGAAAACTGCCTTTGATTCTTCAAATAACTACAACCCCTAATGTTCTGGAAATAATCTTTCTTTCTCTCCAATCACACCACTCCCAGGAGGATTCCCCTTAGCCCTTCTTCAAAATATAGCCATAAATTCACTTGTTCAAGGGGCAGCTCTACTTGCCTGCAGCAGGAATTATGTGAAGAACACTTCTCAACAGGGCAGACCTGAGGAAGTTGGCAAAGTATTGAGAAACAGATGAATGCGACATTGTCCCTGCCACTAGGAAGTTCACAAGCTCCTAGGGATGATAGTCCCTTGTAGAAAGAGGAATAAGGTGTCTCAAGAGATTTGCAAAGTTCTTCATGACTTGAGGTCTAAACCTGCCTGGTCAATGAAGAAAGATTTGGAGAGAAGGTGCTTGCTCAGTATGACCTCAAAGGCTAACTCTGTTCATACCCTAACCCCATCAATGGGATATGCTGACTCTCCCAGAGAAAGACTTTTCAAGATGCATCAGTGAGATGCATAAGGAGGTTTATTAGGCAGCATTTTAGAAGTACATTCTTAGAGCGAATGAAGTGTGGCCCTCAAGGAAGAGGAGTGTTTATGGCCTGGAGCTGGAAATATAGGGATCTGGAGAGTGGGGATCAAGATGGGGGATCTGAGTTGCATATTCCTGTCAGATCATCCATCTGGGGAACTATGTTGGATTGCAAATCTTTTATGTGTGTTTAAAGCTGAGACATGCCATATACTAGTATTTCTGCTTCCCAAGGATGAAGTTCTATGGGAGAAATGCAGTTTAAAAGTAAAAGGCCCAGGCCCAGGTTTGCTATGTCTTTAAGATTCTTAGCAATACTTTTGAGGTGAGTTTCCTGGAAAGGAAATTTTGTGTCCTGAAGCTGAAGTTTTGTTAAAAAGCATAATTTCAAAATTATAGTTTTTCTTGTCTTTCTATGATAGACAGCTATGTTAGGTAGAAATATTATAGGCAGTCAGACAGGGCTAGGCCCTTGAGGGAGTCAGTACAGAAGATGAGAACACATCAAAACTGGCTGGAGGTGTATCTGAAGATGAAAGTCAGATTTACATACTTCTCTAAAGTCTGAATGGTAGTTTGATATTATTGGTATAAACTTTTTGAGATTTCCTATATAAATAAACCATTATCTCATTAAGGGTAGGCCATCCTCCCCACTAAGATGAAGACTATAGATCATTGATCAAGGTTAATGATGTCATCCATGTACATTTGCTACTAGACCTGGTTCCTATTGGATGATATTATCTAAGTGATTATACTTGTAATCTTACTGGTTGGTCCTAATTTTGTCCCATGTTATAGCCACCTCAGGATTTTGCATTATAAAACTATCACTGAGAAGTCTGCTCTTTGGCAACCCAATCAGTACCCCTCCTCCCTCTCAGGACCTATACCCATTCCCCGTTCCTATTCCCCATTCCTTTCTCCCCTCAAATTTTCCTATTATTGACCTCTGTTGTTCATTAGAATTTTCTCTTCAACTTCTAGAAACACGAATTCAGCGTATTGCACATCTAGCAGTTTGGAAGTTAAATTTATTTTCCCTTTATCATTTTGTGGTTCTATATCTTTTCTATCTTTATGTCTGTACTCACCTATTTTATTTCTCTTCTTACTATAGATAGTACAGTTGGAGCTTTTAGACTACTCTTTACTCACCAAAACTTGGGCAGCAGGGCCTACTCCCCTGAACTTTTCCTGCATGAAAGATGCTCTAGTATGACCTCAGTAACCTTTCTTCACTTGGAGTGCAACAGAACATGCAAGAGAGTTATCCAGGGGAAGCCAAAAGTGGAGAAACAAGTGAGCTCTATTTTAGAAGCTACAGTGGTCAGCAGGCCCAGGCTGTTGGAGCTACTGGCCTTGATCCTTTGTCCTCCTTTGTTTTTATACCCATGTGCATGTTCACAAGGTCAGATGGTTGCCATGGATAGCACTTTTTCCAACACCATCTTTACTTTGGAATGTTACAAGAGTTTCTTACACATCTGGTTAACTGGCACATGAGAGGTAGGCATTAAGTAGTTTGTCTACCTTGAGATAAAACTGTTCCCCTTTTCATAGATTTATGGCCAGTTAGGGTGAAAGAGGCCTTTTGGGAGGTCAGCCAATGCTTGTTTGGGGTTACAAATGCCCTCACACTCCTTGCTTGAGGACGTATTTTTCCTCCTTAGGGTGTATATAGTCAGTGGTGGTTTGTAATTGGGCTGACCGGTAGCTCTGTGACTAATGCGGTCATGTGTCCCTGAAGATGATCTTACCCTGCAAACAGAACCTGTCTGAGTGCCCAGTTCTGCAGCCTTCTCACTTTTCTCTACATTCCTGCATGAAGTTGTCATTCTGGGCACACCAGTGAGCTGAAGGATTTGGGTCTGTTGTTCTAACTGCTGGGTCACCCATCATACCGTCCTCCCCAGAGTTCTATGGTCTTGCAACCCCAGCTGCGAGTGTGGACAGTACACTTTTTATGTTTTCATTTTAACAATTTCCTCCTTGCACCTTTGGGCACATATATAACTCATGGGTCATCAGGTCCATGTCAGCATTTGGGTTATCCCTAACTAGTGCCTTTTCCTTACCTTTCATGCAGGGAAGCTGGTCTTGCCACCAATGGGGTTCCAGAGGTGGCATATGAGAACAATGAATACAACAGCACGAGGGAGGTGCTGTGTTTCTATCACAGCCTGTTTTAGCCTTATAGAGTTAATGTGAGGGCCCTCAATGATGTAATTACAGAAATGTTTCTTAAATTTGCCAAGGGCAGTTGTTCTCATTTGTGAACTGGTATTATCGAGCTTCATGAACTTCATCATCAACATGAGAAGAAGGAAAAATGAAGCCTGGTTTGTCATTTTTAGGCACAGTCCCAGGAGGTTTAAATAGGTTAGCTGTAGGAAAATCATCTCAAGCGGTTGAGAATGCTTAGGCCAGTGACTATGATTAAGTAGAAAAAGAACAAAAACAACCTTCTCTGGAATTGCCCACTCCTCTGAGGACACAGCCCATGGTGCAACACCAAACACCAGGGCTCTGGGAGGAAACGGACCAAGAACTCAATGGGATAACAGTACACTGAGGATACCAATCATCCAGTGTATGGTATCTGCTCGATCTTCAGCCAAGCACTGGCTCATCAGCTTCTGGGGTGACAAGGGGAGGGCTTCCAGTGTGTTGTCTCCTCAGCATGGTCTTTAGGGAAGCTGTCTCATTGGGTAAGTCTTCCAGTCTTCACTGGGATGTGTTGGAGACCACTACCCAGCGGCTCTGAGCAGGATTTAAATTTTACTAATTGGCTTTCTATGTTTATCTGTGAGTCTGTCCTAGGCCTCGGCCCCAGGCCTGGTGACAGGAGCTGATTCATAGTAAGTGAACCTCTGAATCACTCGTCCTGGCTGAGGCCTGTAGTGGCCTGTGAGACCAGAGATACCTCAAAGGGCAGGATAAGGCCACAGCTGAAGACACTTTGGCTCCAATACTAATTAAGTAAATAGAGACTGCAGTTGAAGGAATTTCACTCCTGCAGTAGCACTCCTACCATAAATGTCATCCTGGAGATAAGATGGTTCTCCTAAATTGGCATAATTTACTACTTGGAGAAGTTATTGAAGTGACTCCCAAGTGACTCCTGCTCATTTCCCGCACTTTCCTCAGTTTTCCCCGCCCTTCGTTTTCAGACCTAATAAAAATGGGTGGTCCAGAGAAGTCTTTGTCTTAGCCCTCGGAGTCTTGAGCTCAGCTAAATGGTTTTGACCCTCCTGGAGCCCTAAAATCATACCACTTGTCTCATTTTATTTACATCTCTGCTGTACCCTTGTTTGGGAGATCGAGGATCCAGGTCAGGACCGATAGGGATGGACCCTGCCCCTTGTACTGAGAGCATCGTGGTAGACAGTGTTAGAGTGAAGACAGGTTCCCAGGTGACAATAATGAATCAGTGACAGTCTGTTCCTCAGGTCTCCACTTCTTAATCCTAGAGTGATGGATCCATGGTGTGTAACCTTGTCACCAGGTTTGAGCCCTGGACTGGAGAATGTGTGGGAAGAGGGTGTGGCAGCATACAGCTTGCTGTAGGCTTTTAATGTTTGATGTAGCACCTTCATTTGTTCATGCAAGTCCAAGGTTCCAATCTCCTATAGTCCTTGCAGTGCTGGCATGAGTGGAGGAAGCCTCCCACATATTGTCTCGAAGGGAGTGAGCCCTTCCCAGTACGGGGTGCACCGTGATCTTAGGAGCACCCAATTAGCTCTGGTTTCTTGGCAGAGTTTTGTCAAGGTGTTTTTAGTGTCCAGTTTTGTCTCTACACCTAGCCCAAACTCTGAGGTGAATAGGCCATGTGCATCTTCCACAGAAGCTTGACCCACAAAAGCAGGTCCATTATCTGAATTCACCATTATGGGGAGCCCATACCAGGGTATAAACAGGTTTGATCATGGGCTCTCACCACTTCCCTAGATGTTTGAGTCCTAGTGCAAAGTGCCTCCACCCAACTCAAGTAGGTGCAGATCAAGACTAGCAGATACATTTTGTTTCCACTCATGGGTTTCAGTTCAGTAAAGTCAACTTCAACATCCTCAAATGGCAAAGTCCTTGCCTTCAGACACCTGGTTGATGTTGAGGTTGTACAACTGGGTTGTTCTGGATGCAGACTTTGCAATGAGCAGCCACCAAGGCACACAAAGTCCAAAGTGTGGGTACAAAGAAATAATGACCAAGCAAATTTGACATGGCTGTCTTTCCCAGGTAGGTGCATAAAGTCCCAGAGCTTCAGGGAGAAAAGACTTTTCTCCTGGCAAAATCTGCCACTCATTCTCCTTAGTGGCCTCCTCCTCCTTTGCCCACTCAAGTTCCTTTTTCGAATAGTGGGTGGTTTAAGTAAGGAGACCATTAAAACACGAGAGAAATGAGACTGTCAGTCCAAGGCAGCTTGTTTAGCAGCTATGGTGACTCCCTGTTTCCTTGAGCCTGCATTGACTTGTCCCTTTGATGTCCTGCACAGTGCACCACTGCCACCTTACAGGGCAGCCAAAGTGTTTATAACAGGCTTAAAACCACCTGGGAGTTCTTAATGTCTCCTGCTGTCAGGAAGCCTCTCTCAGTAGATGGAGCCATGCACATGTAGAGTAGCAAATGTGTTTCAAGTTTACCTTTTTGTCTCGCCCTTCCTTCAGAGCCGGTGTGAGAGCTGTTAGCTCCGCCCATTGCACTGAGGTCCTGGGAGGCGATGCCTTTGACTGGACCATTTGATCCAACATGACAGCTGCTGCCCCTGCCCTTTGGACCCCATCAATTACCACCCTGCTGCCAGCAGAGAATTAAGTCAAGTCAGGGTCCTGGAAGGGGCTACATGGTAGGTCTGGCCAAGTAGAATACATCAACTCAACCACTTCAGAACAGTGATGCTCAGGTGACTCCAAGAAGGAAGGCAAAAGAGAGGCAGGATTGATGGTGTGCATGGTCCTCATGGTGAGTCTAGGATCCTCTAACAAGGTCCCCTGATACTGGGCTGATCTAGTTCCCGAGAGCCACTTACCATCAGGCCCTCTCAGCAAAGTCTCTACAGCGTGTATTACAAACACATTCAAATTCTGCACCAGAGTCAAATTGTCTGCTTCCTTTACTAGTGTCACTGTGGCAGCAGTGGAGCATAGGCAGGAGGGCCATCCTGCTGATACTGGGTCCGGCCTTGCAGACAAACATGTCACAGGCCATCTCCAAAGTCCCAAAATTTGTGTTAGGACACCCCGGGCAGTGCTTTCTTTCTCATGAATGAATAGCTGGAAAGCTTTTGTGATATTAGGCAGTGCTAGAGCCGGGGAGCTTACAGATTTTCTTTCAGGTCCTCAAAGGCTACTTGCCATTCAGGGTTCCATTCCAATGAGGGTCCCCCCGCTCTTAAGGCCTTATGCAGAGGCTTCACAATGGCTGCATACTTAGGCACCCCAAGTCAACAGCGTCCTATAGGCGCCAGGAACTCCTTCAGCTGCTTCTTGGTAGCTGCTATTCCCAGGCCCTGGATGGCCTGAATCTGTGAAGTAGACAGGGCCCGCGTTCTGTTATTCAACATGAACCCCAGAAATTTAAGTTTGTGCACAAATTTGAGCCTTTTTCTTTGAGACTTGATACTTCTTTTTCTGGAGTTCTCCCAGCAACTTTGTCCCCTTTGACATAGTTTAAACATTTCAGCAGCCAAAAGCAAGTCATATACATACTGTGATAGGGAGATTTTAGAGCTTCTTCTTCTTCATCCTTCTCCTCCTCCTCCTCTTCCTCCTCCTTCTTCTTGTCCTCCTCCTTCTTGTTCTCCTCTTCCTTCTTTTCTTCTCCTTCTCCTCTTCCTCTTCTCCTTCTCCTTCTTCTTGCCCTCCTCCTCTTCCTTCCTCTTCTTGTTCTCCTCTTCTTCCTGCTCCTCCTCCTTCTCCTTTGGCTGAAAGGGATAAGGTCTCTGGGCAAGGGTTTCTTTTTGTCCCCCCACAGGTTCCTCCTACTTCAAGGCAATTATTTCTTGACAACCTGTTAACAAAAGAATACAAAAGAAGTCATTTCTTAAATCTAGCACAGTACACCAGGTTCCATTAGGTGGAAACAAGCTGAGCAGGGTATAAGGATTTGGGACCATGGGGTGGAGAGTAGCAACTACATTATTCATAGCCTTCAGGTCTTGGACTGGCCTGTACTCATTTGTTTCAGGTTTCTGGACCAGCGGGAAAGGTGTATTCCAAGGGAATTGGCATTTCCTCAATATTTCTGCTTCAAGTAACTTCTATACATGGGGCTGAATCTCTTTTTATGCCTGCATGGTCATAGGATACTGCCTCAAGCACACTGGTTTTGCATGCCCCACCAACTCTAGTGCTACAGGAAACACATGGGCTGCTAAGCCCATGGTATTGTCTGATGACCAGACCAGAGGAAACTGCTGAGTCCAAGGACAGGGGGTGTTCAGGACCATTTGATATTTTTCTAGTTCCACAAGCTGACATTTCTCCTGTATATAAAACATTACTACTAGAACATGAGCCTCAGTGTGGGAAGGATCCTTTCCAATAGTCAAAATAGTTTCTGAGAGAGTGAAAGAAATTTGAGCTCACAACTTACAAAACAGGTCTTGGCTTAAGAGGGGGAAAGGACAGTCAGCCATCACACAGAGGAATGGCGAACTGCTTGTCTGAGCTGGACCTGCCATGTTCTGCAAAAAAACAGGAAGAGGTCTGGTCAGTGGCTCCTTGTGCATTTATCTTTTTGCTTAGAAGTGGGGCCATTGGTGGAGTAAATACAGATACATCCAGCCCCATATTTACCAGGAATTTAACAACTTTTCCCTCACATTTGTAGTTAATGTGAGCTCCCTGGGGCTGAGAGACAGGGACCAATGACTCCGTCGGTCTGAAACGACTTCTGTATCCTTTTTTTCTTCTTCAGCAATTCTGGACACTCGCACTTAAGGTGTCCCATCCCCATACAGGAGACACACTGGGTGGGTCTAATGGGACACATCTCCCTCCTTGCTGGAACCACTTCTCATCCCTTTCTTCCTGCCCCTGCCTGTGCCTCCTTATGAGTTGCTAACGTCACATGCGTCTGTCCCCCCAGGGCTTTCCACTTTCTGTCCTCTATTATCATGAACCTTCTGGGCCACCCCTACCAAGCTACAGTCATTTCATTTCCGCAAACTTGTCCAACCTCTGCAGTTTATGGCAAATGTCTGCTACCAACTGAGTGACAAAGGACGTGTTCACCATGTGAGCATTTCCAAGCTGCAGGGGGTCATGGGTATAAATGTGGAATAAGCTTCTCACAGGCGCTCAAGGAAAGTGGAGGGGCTCTCACTGGTCACCTGGTGTACCTCTGCTACCCTCTACAAATTAGTGGTTGGCAGGCTGCTGCATGGAGCCTTCTTAGCAAGGCTGCAAGATGATCATTTAAACTCTTAATCCCACTGTCTGTGTTGGGATTCCAGTTTGGGGAGTCCTGGGCCAGCACACATCTCAGCCTATCTGTAATTTCCCATGGCATTCCTAGCCCTTCTGCCTTTACACAATCTTCTGTCTCCTTCCATATTCTCTCTCTCCTCTGAGGTAGATAGAGGTTAGAGCAATTGTCCATAGTCAATCCAATCGGGGTGGTGGATCTTAGATACTGATTCAAACAAATTAATCAAAGTGCGTGGCTGTTTAGAGAATTGGGATTCAGAGTTTTCCAGTTATAGAGATCACTGGAACTGAATAGGTTGTACACAAACATGGTCTGAATCACCCCTCCAGGTCCTGGCACTGCCACTTCCTGAAGAGGCAAAACAGCAACTGGGGAGGAGTACGGTACTGGGGGGCAATCTCATCTGCTGTTGGGCAGTGTGAGCTTTGCCCTGTGTCAGGACCTGTTGGGTGGGGCTCAGCCTCAGGGGAACCTGGGGCTACATGATCTGTGTGGCTCCCTGGGGAGACAAGCAGGAGGGCAACCAATAAGGTGGAGGCAGCACAGAGTTGAGGGTTCTTTCTCTGAGGAAGGGTAATACAGGTGGCTTCGCATCAGACAGCTTTCCTTGAATTATCAGTACCCGCTTGAGGAAACTCCAAATCCATAGTTTAAGCCAGGGAGGGGAATGCTCAAACCACCCGTATACAGGAATCAATATATGGAAACTGATTTTGATGCCCTGGGATTCCAGTAACTACATTCCACACCCTGCTGTCTATCTGAAGGTCCAGTGTTCCCTCCAAAGGCCACCCAACCTTAAGAGCAGGCCACTTCACCCCACAGCATGTCTGGAGTTTTCCTTTTCTCATCCTCACTCAATAATCTCTGTTACATTTGAATTTACCAAAATTGCTAAGCATGCATTCCACAGCAGCTGGCACTGCAACCACAGTTTAATAAACTCACAAATGCGGCAGTCTGGCCTGGCACGTTCTTTTCCTCTTCTCTTCTCTTCTCTTCTC
>PVLA01013031.1:0-39694 GCA_004027455.1 Hydrochoerus hydrochaeris | reverse complement strand
GTGCCACCCAGGACCAGGGGGATCAGAAAGACAGGAGAAGGAAGTAAAGAAAGGAGATAGGAGTGAGGGCGGGGAGTGTAATCTGTAGGTCTCTACTCCTGAATTTGCAAAGTCAAACTGTGCAGGGCGTTTATGATGGGTGTGTCCTGCAGACAGGTGCACTGCTTGGTGGGGATTATTATGGAACTGGCAAGGAACTCACCCCCTCTGAGACTCACCCAAGGTAGGTTCCTGTTCAGATGTCATTTTCTCCATTTTTACATAGTAAGAGCTACACATCTCTGACCATAAGCCACCAGCAAGGCCTTCCTTCAATACTCAGCAGGTGCTACCTGCAGTGCTGCTGACTCACACGTGACAACACGTACTTTTCTAGAGTCCCTTAGCTTCTCAGTGCTCTGTACCCTGTTTCCTGCTGAAAGCTTAGTCTTACTCTTTATATTTTTCTTTAATATACGCGGATTCCTATTTGTCCGCCAAATGCCCATTTTACTCATCCACTCAGACAATGGTAGAGAGACAAGGTATAATTTAGTTAAGGCAATCATTGGTTAAAGAAAACAATTTTGGTCTTTTTGGAGGTGGACTAATTTTTGGACATCCTGGGCTTTGGAGCAAAGTTAACACTATTTACAAAATCATAGTCTCCTGACCTCACACTATTTTACCTATAATAAAGCATTTGTAAATGGTACTATATTTTTACCAGGCCTTTACATGTTCCAGTAATGAGGCAAAAGTACATAATAATTAAATTTTTAGAATTACCTGGTATGAGTTTTATTTCATGTGTTTCAACCATATTCTATCTATTCTTTTTTACTAAAGGATACAGTTAGTTTGTAACTAGGAATGACCAGACAGGAAAATCATTATGTTTTATGATCTACAAAAACTTTTTAATGTAATTTAAGAAAACAAATCGGAGCCAAAAATAATGCTTCAAGGATAACAGAAGATTCAGGGTGTAAGGTGTTACGAAATTTTCCAACTGACCTCACTGTAAGTTTGTTTCACTAGAACCTGGTCCTTGGTCCATGATGTATTTAACTAACATTGAATCAGAGTTCAGTGGGGTTACAGAGAGGAGGATTACAAATAAGTGCCTATCCTAAAAATCGCCTATCCTAAAAATCCAGCTCTGAATGAGCAGGCACCCCTAAAACAACCTGTGGAATACAGTCCCCAATTGAAAGAAAATCACAGAAGTCCTTCGGTCCACCCGCTCAGTAAGCTCTGCGGCATTCGTAGGACCCCCAGACCATACTCGCATCTTCCTTTGTCCAAGGTGAAGGGTCATGAAGGGAAGAGGCATCTGTTCCCTCATCTGGGGAGAGAGGCAACCCCTTGGGCAGTAGATCGTTTGACATGGCCATGAAAGGGGTGAAGGGGTAGGGCGGTGGGGTAGGGTAGCCTGGTGTGTGGTGCAGGTCCTCCAGGGTGTGCAGGGAGTAGGGCTGAGCCCCGCTCAGGGAGGCCCCCCAGCTCGCACTCCTGTGCTGGGTGGTGCTCACGGACTCCAGCGGGGAGAGGCAGCTGGCGTTGGGTGGCAAGGTCTGCAGGGCTTCGGCGGGAATGGGGTCCGGCTGGCTGAAGCCATCAGGCAGCATCTGCTCCCACGAGTCCCTCTAGAGAAAGGAGAGGCCTCTGAGGTTACTCTGCCGACACCGACGCGGAGCTGCCGGGGGCGGGGACCTCCACTGCTGCCACCACCACCAGGAGGAGTCTGGTCCCTTTCTACTCTAGAACGGGACTCCCTGTGGCGTGTGTGTTGTGACTCTCCCCCAACGTCCTACTAGAATAGATGCGAGAATGCAGTGAACATCTACCTGGCATTTTGCTGTTTACAGTGACGCCCTATCTTGCACCGGGTTGGACCTCGCGTTACTCCGGGGTCTGGGACCCTTGGCACTGCTGGGGAGAGTCCGACCTGGCCCTCGGGGGGGAGCCGGGCTGACCACACGGCGGGGCGCTCCGCCTGCACCCGGAGCTGAGGAAAGCGGGCGCCGCCTCTCCAGCCTGCCTCGCTCAGGGTGGGCCGGCTTCACTCACGGTCGCGCCACCCACTCGGCGCTTAGCTCTGCGCACCTCACTTTTTCCATGTATAAAATGGGGCTTTCATCAATATTTCCTGTTATTGTACGTGCTAAGGGCACAGAACCGGGCCCGGCATGGAGTAGGCGCCCAGGTGAATGCCCTCGCTCTCACGCCTGGGGTCGCACATCCCGTTCGCGCCTGCGGCCGGAGGCCCCGCCCCGCCCCGCCCCGCCCCGCCCCGCCCCGCCGCGGGGGCGCCCACTCACCAGCACCAGGTGCGCGGGGTCCGCGGGGAAGGGCGGCGGCAGCAGCGGCGGCAGCGGCGCGGGCCCGAAGAGCGCGGCGGGGCCGGGGCCGGGGGCGGGGCCGGGGCCGGGGGCGAGCGCGGGCGCGCGGGGCTCCGCGTAGGGCTCGGCCGGGCCCGGCTCCAGCAGCGCGCCGGGGCCCTGCGCTGCGGCCGGCTCGCAGGCGAAGGGCTTCACCACGCCGGGGGCGTAGGCGTCGCTGGAAAACGGCTTGCTGCTGTGGAAGTCTGAGTCAGACAGGAAGGATCTCCGGACACCGTAGTACCCGGACGGGACCGGCGAGCCTGTTGTCAAATGAAAAACAAGGGGTCACCCCCACCCTGGGAAGGTCGGGGAGCCTGCAGCGGGGAAGTCGCTAACGCGTGCCTAACACTCACGTTCACACCCTAATAATGGACAGAGGTCTTGAAAAGGGCGAAATAAACCTGTGTTCCATTAAAAACCTCTCCAGCCTCAAACGTGTTTAAAGTGCACTCTGCTTTGGGGCTTTGGGCATGAATTCGCTTAAGGCAGTGCAGGAACCTGCAACTTTCACGCCTGCAGCGCGCATACGGTGCATCTCCTGGGCGCAGGACGCCGCTAGCCTTATAGAGCGAAGTCAGAGAAACCCTGGGCATCGACGTTTTATCCGAGAAGTCTTTTCACGACTTTTGAGCTGTTTATGCCTCCATAACACACAGGACTGGTGCAAGAGGCTGCTTTCGGCCTGAGACCCTGCATCTCTGGGTGAGGTAATACACATAACTGCACCTCAAGTCAGAGGCAGGCTGTACTCTGTCTTCTAATTTTTTGTGCACTGGCCTTTAGCACAGTATCTCGCCCGCAGCAGTGAACGTCTAGCTTTGGGGTAACGTGGCAGCCCAGAAACCAGATTTAGAGGCCCACAACAAATGTTTTCAGGCTTCGATGAGTCTGGTGTTATTTGCTGCCCTCGTGTGGCCAGATCGAATTCCTCTCTCAGCTCACCAGGGCGCCGCAGGTTTAGGAAGAGTCCCCAGGACACGACATTTCCCTGGGTGGGACCCGGGGAAAGCTGACGCTGAGGAGAGGCTTAGGACCTCAGCAGAGGAGAGATGTTTTTGACCCCATAGCTCAGTTGGAGTAGGCGGCACACGTCACTGGGACACGCCAGTGAGCACAGACTCAAGGTCTGTGGAACTGACTGCTTCGGTAGCCCAACAGCTATAGGTGCGGTCAAATAGCTAAGATCAACGGGCCACCGAGGTCATAAAGGGCTGAACTAGGGACAAAATACCAGTGCTTTCCCTCTCTGCCTTCCTCCAGCACGGAGGAGGACTTCTAGAAGGGCTTCGTTCCCCCTCACTTGCTGTTCCTCTGGGAGGAAGACAAACTCATTAAGACCTTTTTGCTTGTTTCTCTGACTCGGTCATACTGACTCTGAACTTTGGCTTCCTGATATGACACTTCGTTTTATGTTTGCTATACTTTTACCTATTACACTTCTTTCCAGTCAACTTGCATAGTTCAGGTCTTGTACATTTTCTATACACAGAGTAACATAGTATCCCCTTCCACAATTACATGTAAATTCATTCATTTAGAAGAAGCAACCAGATTTCCTTTTGAAATTCACTGCATTTTCATCTTAAACTCTAGACCCCAAATTTCTAATTTGCTCATGCATTTGAAGGCTGTGGTTAGAATTCTAATAATAGGCATACTTCTCTGGGAGAAAAAAAAATCTGTGCAAATGTAAATTAATGTCAATAAATCAGGTTCTGTTTCATGTCATGATTTCATATTCACAGGTGTGGTTAAGGCTGAGAACAGAATGAAGTCTATGCAAATAAGACTTTCAGGCTAAAATGGTGGGATTTCCAACTTTCAAAAGCAATTATAAAGGAAAAAAACCCCAAAACACAAAACCTCTTTGCTCTCTAAGGATATCTTTTTTTCTCCTGAAAAAGAGAAAGGATGATTCTAAGTGAAAAGAGAAACTGCAGAAACTTCCTTCTGTAGAAAAGAGCAGATGCAAGCAAGTCCCAATAAATTCCACCAGGAAACAGAGTATAGAAACATCCATATACTGTATTTGGGATACTATGTGGCTATTCGTTCTCTCCCTTTTCTACCTCTTAAGGTGCTAAACTGGGAAGGGCTGTGGTGCTTTTAAGTTTGATATCTGGAAGAGATGTGTGTGTGTGTGTGTGTGTGTGTGTGTGTACCCAGCACTCTTATTAACTGTGCCCCTTTCCCATCCCCATGGGAGCCTTTAATGGGACATAGGTGATAGGATCAATAATATAGCAAATAGTTGAATTTTAAAAATTTGTCAAAGACGCATCACCCTCAACCCCCTTCAAAAGACTCCTCTCAGTTCAAACGCACTAATCCCATCCTCTTTGCTACTTTTCGAAGCAGTCCTGGAGGTCTTTTTTGGTGAAAGTCTTTAGTTGCACCGTTCTTGCTGCCTCAGTGTCTTTGACTGATTAAAAACATTTACCTTTCTTGGTCATTTTGAGTTTGGGGAAGAGCCAGAAATTGCATGGGGTAAGATTCAGTGAATAAGTTGATGGGAACACATGGTAACAATGTTAAGAGCCTGATTTTCCATTGGATGGCACTCAGTAGTAGTCTTCACCATATTTTTGATCAAACTTTGTGAAAGATACTTATGAGAGAGGACTTCCAGAACTGCGCCAGAAAGTGGCAAGAATTATGGGAAAAAATGTTTATAGTGAGAGGGAGAATTTTAAAGGGGATTACTGGCAATGTGTCTTTTACTATAATCATTTTTTTTGTTTAAACCCACTATATTTTGATTGGCCTTTGTATGCATTGAAATGAACACAACATTCTGAACTAAGTACCTGACATACAGAGAGTACCCTACACATAGTAAAACACAGATCTTTCCCCCAGGTCTCTTTCTCTCTGTCTAGGGCAAGTACATCTTCTATAAGATTTTTGTGGCAGAACAGGGCATTTAAAAGTGAATGGATAAAGAAAATGTATATACACACAATAGAGTACTGCTTAGTCCTAAAGAAGGATAATACTCTGTTATATGTAGAAAACTGGGTACCTGGAGTCCATATGCTAAGTAAAATAAATCAGATACTATCTGATTGACTGTGGCATGGTTTCTCTTATATGAGAAACTTGAAGTGCAAATAATCTAAAAAGCAACTATATACGAAACAGGAAGTAGATGTTGTGGACTTGGGAAGGGAATCTGGAGATGGGGAGTGATGGGAGGGAGGCAAATGGAAGAGGAAATAAAAAGGATCAAGATGCAATATGTATATTATCAAATCCCATGATGATTTCTTTTACATATTGCAAACATATACTAAAAAAAAAAAAAAAAAAACCTGTAAATGCTATTGCCTTTGCCCAAAAACCTTCTTCTAGGCAGAGGGTCAAAAGGCTCCCTCCAAAACACAATGAGTTCTAGGTTCAGGAATGGTTGAAGGAGGTTTATCTTCACTGATTTTGTAACTTAAAACAACTTATGTCATTTTTTAAATTTAAAAATATTTCTTAGAGTAAAGGCACATTATCATTAATCCTGCTCAGATTACCCACCCTTACTTTCAACATGCTTATCTTTCTTGCCACCCTCTGAAACAGCTCTGGTAGTTTTCCCTCCTGAGTATCTTTATGAGGTGGACCCTCCTCACTCACTGACTCCAGCACAGTGCTACCTCTGGCTCTTCTCCAAAGTTCAAATGACCATGAAAACTAAACATTTTGAGCCAATTCAGGACATTGAGGCAGCCATGACAGTTAAACTAAAGGCATGAAGAGGACTTGCAGAACTGCCTCAGAAGGTGCAAAGATGATGAGACAGGTATATAAAAACCTCATTTTAGAGAAGTGAAGTTGCTAACGATGTAAGGCAGTTAGAAACAACAGGAAACAAACCCAAACACTCAGTTTGAACTCAAGGGAATTAGCTGCCCGCTGAATTAAAAGCACTCACCTGGCACCTGGACAAATGGAGGCTGGGAGGAACTGACGCTGCCCTGGAAGGGAAGCAGAACACAAGTGTTTTCTACTGTAGGTGCAAGTTTGAAATTAATTGAAACATCAGGAATATATTTTACAAGCTTCATTTTCTGGGACTCAGAGGTGTTACTTGAAAAGTTGGGTTGGGGAAGTCAACTGAGCATAAGAATTCAAGTAGTGTAGAAAAGTTTTACAAGGGACACAGAGAAAACAAACTTGTGGATTCTGGTAAACATGCCAGAAAGTGTTTTACTATTTGCATTAATGCTCCTTCTTTCAATATATATTAAGTAGTTATATAAATGCATCTGCACATGTTATGCATACACTTAACATTTGGCTTCACCCTTGAATAGCAAGTTTTAATTGTTGAGCTCCACATACCGGTATAGGAAACTTGACTGTGGCTTTTTCTTATTTCTCCAAACAGAATGTGATTCATAATAGATGTCATAAAAATACATGGAATGGAGATGCGGTCCTGAAAAAACCCAGAGACTTACAAATGTGGGAGGTTGGGGGGATGTGATAGGTTGACTTATGTCCAATTAAAAGATAGATTGTAGTCTTCAACTTCGGTAGCCTTGAATGTAACCTTATTTGGTAGTAAGATCTCTGATGACATAATTAGTGAAATTAAGATGTTATATTGAATTGGGGTAGATCCAGAAGGTCATGTGATGACAAAGGCAGAAATACGAGTGACGTAAACTCAAGTCATGGACTATCGAGGATGGCCAGCAACCACAGGAAGTTAGGAAGAGGCAAGGAGAAATCCTTCCCCAGGAAGCTTCAGGGACAGCATGGCTCTGCCCACACCTTGACTTCAGACATGTGGCCTTCAGCTTGCTGAGACAGCATTTGGCTATTGCTCTTATTCATTCCATTTGTTGTACTTTATTGCTGCAGCCCTAGAAAGCTAACGCAGGGGCAGGCTAATGATGGAGCAGGCAGACCATGGGAGCGTGAGGAAAGGCGTGCTTGGGAAAGCTGGGTGATGCGATGTTAGGGTTGCAGTGGGATACACATCAAACTGGAGCAAGTGGATATTCAGGTATGAATGCAAATTCTGACTTCAAGAAGCCCTGAGGCAAAGTAAATGAATGTAGCTGCTGTGAAAATTAAGACTCCTCAACATTCAGAGCTGCAAACCTCAGCTCTTAGCCCTGACCCTCATGGTCCTATTGACTCGAGAGTTGGAAGAAATTTTGTAAAGTCTCATTCGACCACTTGCTCATTGGTTAATTCTCTTCAGATTAGTAAAACTGGATGCACCTAATACCCAGTTCCAGAGAGTTCAGCACCCCCTGGTTAACCTGAGTTCTTGTTTGGGGACTTCAGACTTTTCCAAGGTAGACTGAAAAGAGTCACTTTCCTAGTTACAATCTCTTTGGTTCACGTGGAACAAGTTTAACCCTTGTTCTATGTCCAGTTTTTCAGTATTTGAAAACAAATCATTTCCCAAGTATCTCAGTTCCAGCTGCCATAAAAACACCATAAACTGAGTGGTATAATAATAATAATAATAATAATTTATTCCTCACAGTTTATGGAATAGAAAGTCTGAGGTCTTGGTGTGGGCCCACTTTCTGGTTTGTCCAGAGCTGGCTTCCCTCTGTCTTCATGTAGTGAAGAAAGAGTCCACTGTTTTGTGTCTTTTCTTTCCAGGGCCCCACTCTCAGAATGTAAGTACCTCCCATGTCTCCACCTCCAAAAACCATCACATTGGGAATTAGGACTTCAGCATGTGAATTTCGAGGAGGACACAGACATTCAGTCTGGAGCCCTGACCCTGAATTCTATGTTCTCCAGATAAGATATTCCCTGACCACTTACAAGCAGTGTAGCATTTAAGAGCAAAACTCTGAAACCAGAGTGTCTGTGTTTGAATTCCAGGTCTGCTTCTAATTAGCTGCAGAATCTTGGGTACATAAAGATTAAATGAGATCAGAAACACAGAGCACTTTAGAATAGTGCCTGACAAAAGTAGATGATATATATATATATATATATATATATATATATATATATATATATTGCTATTATTATAGCAATCCCTGCTTAGCTGTGGGGAACGTGTGCTGAGACCCCCACTGAGTGCCTGAAACCATGCATAGGGCTGAGCTCTATGAAAAATGTCTTTTCCTACTCATACATATTTTATGATAAGGTTTAATTTATAAGTTAGGTATAATAAATCTGGGTGTGGTGGTACCTGCCTGTAATTTTTGCATCTGGGAGGTTGAGGCAAGGGGGTCACAAGTTTGAGCTTAGCCTGAGACACTTCATCACTTAGCTAGACTCCATCTCGAAATTAAAATAAAACAAGGGCTATGGCTGTAGCTCAGAAGAAAGCCCCAGAGTTCAATCCTCAGAACCACTCACACACAAACCACAGTAAGAAATAATAAGCTAACTGTAACAAACTTGCCAGCATCACCCCTCTGGCACTTTGAGGCTGTTTTTGAGTAAATATAGATTACCTGAACATCAGTGCTGTGATGCTGTGACAGTCTGATCATTGAGAAGGCCGCTAGCTAACTGGGTGGTGTCTATGGTGACAGATACACTGAACAATATCCAACTCACGTCTGAGCAGGACAGAGTGAGTCAGCACAAGATCTCATCTCCCAAGTAGGGATGCTGCCCAATTAAAAATTGATGAATTGTTATGTTTGAATTTTTCCACTCAATATTTTCACATTTTTTCGGCAATAGAAACTGAAACTGAAGGTGGGGTGAGGGATTACTGTATGCTGACCTATAATTAGCCACCTTCAAATCTACCTAAAGATGTTTTGATTTAGGTGTTTTCCTATTTACTAAATTAACACTTTTAGGTGGCAGAAGGGAGCTATGGGCCACGCAGTGACCCCAGGTTGGTACGGATCACGATCCCCTGATACACTGGCATCTAGGCCAGTTTTCTCAAACTGTCAAGGCCCCTGTGGTCTGGGGTCACTCTCCCGTTCTGGCTCTGTGTAGCTGGGTCCAGAAGGGCTGTGTCAGTCCCCTGCCCTCTGCCTTCTGCCCTGGCCTCCTGTCCAGAGTGAGAAGGGGAGGTGGGTGGAGCCCCAGGTGCTGTCTCCAGAGATGTCTCCTTGTTCTCTCACTTCTGCCACCTTCCCGTGCGTGCAGCTCAGATGGCTCTGGGTGAGCAGAGGCCAGACAAAGGCTTCTCTGAGTCGCAGCCCACACACCGATTTGCTGCACGGGCCTTTCTGACCTCGATGGTGGCTCGTAACTGTTATTTGCAACCCCCTTCTCCCCCAGCACTGGTCATCAGCTGACCTCCTCCCACTGCCCCAAGCACGGATGAAGCCTACGTGGCCGACACAGAAGCTTCGCCTCTCACAGCTCTGCTGTCAAGGTTTTCCTGTCTTGCTCTTCCACTGCCAACAGCCCCAAGTGTCTTCTGTGCCTCTTCCTCCTCTTGCCCAGGCTTAATTATTACCACAGAGCTACCAGCTCTGTCCCCTCCCCATTCCAGTTTTAATACCAGAAAGCGCCACAAACACTTCACAATTACCAGTCTAAATCTCTTTGACCAAGAGAAGCTTCTTGTGTTGTTCTCTTGTCCTACGTAATGTTTCCGTCTACTGCTGTGGAAATTATGTTCTCTATTTCCATTCTTTATGATTACCTAAAAAACTTTACATACAGATTTAACAAAGCCTACAAACAATGTCTTAACCCTCCCACAGAAAGACACAAACCTGAGCACAGTGACTCTTACCACCCCCCTCCCGATTTGCATGCATCCGCTGTTTCCTTGGACTTCACTCTGTTTCCTTTCATTAAACCTCCACAGATTAGACCCTGTCATCACCATGTTAAGTGAACATGCATTTGATTTATTGATTGTGTTTAGCATTTGCTTTGATGACTCATCTTCCAGATTTCCTTTCTAGATTTATCGTCTCCTAAAGTGATTCTTTGGCAGAGAATCCAGAGATTTGAAAAATGTCTTAAGTATTGGTGGTATTGATAGTAAACTTTTTCGGGGGCTCTGTTTATATGTAAATAAAAGGATGGATAGAAACATAAACAAACAATTATTACAATGAAAGATACATTGCCATTCATCCCCTCAAAATATCACTCCTTGCCCCGAACACACTTAGCCCTTGTTCCTGTTGCTTTCTGCAGCAGTTCTGAAGTCCTCTTCTGTGAGCGCCTTTATGAGGTGTGATAACAAACCTGGTGACCGCCCCTGCCAAGTGCCAAATGGAAAGGCAGCTTGTAAGGAGATTATGGTGTGGCTCATCACCTTATTCCCTCGATCTACCACCATGATGTCTTGGCTTTTCCCCAAAGTCAAGAAGTTAGGAATCCACTCACGACATTGCGGCAGCCACAGTGGCACCACTAAAGGCGTTTACCACAGAGGACTTCAGAATTGCTTCAGAAAGTGGCAAGGTAAGTGTATTTGAAGGGGGAGGGAATATTTTGAGGCAGACATGGCAATGTGTCTTTTACTGTAATAAATTTTAAAAAATTTCTAAACATTCACTGTATTCTTTGGGCATACTTAATAAAATTTATTTTGACCTTGTATCTGAAAGATAGTATTTCTGGATTAGTAATTATAGCTCCACAGTTACCTTTTCCTTATCATGTTAAAAGCATTATTCAACTGTGTTTTATTTTTCATAATTGCTCTTGAGAAGTCAGTTATTACTTATACATATCCTTTGTGATGGTCTTTGTTTTCTTTGTGGTTGCTTTTAACTATTCCTCACTGTTGTTAAGGTTTCTCAAGTTTAGTTCACTGTACCCAGAGGTGTATTTCTGTGTATCTTTCTTGGTGTAGGGTGTATTTCATGTGTCTGGGGACTCGAGGCTTTCATATATTCTCATCTCTGTTACCCATGTTCTGTTTCCTTCTCACAGTTTACTTTTATTCTGTGTATTATTCCATAACCTCTCCTTATTTTCTCTATAAGCATGATTCTCTGGTCTTTAGTTTTGGTAACATTGGTTATAGATGTCTTCAGATCTATATCTAGCTAATTTTTCTTCAATTGTAGTTAATTAGTGATTTAACTGAAACATTGTTTTTCTGTCAACGATTTCATATTTTTCATTTTTAATTTATTAATTAATTTGGACACAAGGTCTCACTATGTGGTTCATGTTGGCCTTGAACTTCTTCTGTAACTCAGTGGCCTCAAATCTGTGGCAATTCTCCTGCCTCAGCTTTCTGAGTGCTGAGGTTATAGGGGTGTGCCCCACGCCCGGCCATAGTTTTTCATTTTTATAAAATCCATTTTTAAAATCTGCTTTGTAATTCTTGATACACCCTTTTGGACTGCTCACTGCTTGCATTGTTGTAATCTTTGTTTTGGTAATTCTGGTATCTGAAAGACGTGTGAATGTAAATTTATAGTTTGTGCTGTCTCATGGTGGTCTGGCTCCTTATGCACTGGTGATCTTTGATGAAAGCTTGTAACTGCTTATATGAAGAACTGGGGTCCTAAGTTGAGCTTTCTTTCTTTTAGAAGATTTATGTTTATTTTTCTTGGGAGGGCTCTTGCTTCCACTTCCCCCAGATTACCTTGCAGCTCTCAGGATTAATTCAGCTCTCAGCCTTCGCAATGCTCAAGACTCAGTCTGCACACATTAAGCCAACCTGCATACCTGGCCTCAGGGAGCTCCCCCACCACCACCACCTTTATAACTCAAGTGCCTTAACTCTGTCAAACATCTCCCCAACCTCCCAGGCCAACCCATCGCTCTACCCCTTGCTGGGAGATTTCCCTTGTCTTTCTGTCAGCTCAGTAACTCATTAGAATTTGTTTTCATGCAGAATCTGGTTTTGCTGTGGGAGAGCTGTCCCTAGCCATCCATTTAGCCTCCCTGGAGCCACTCTGACTCCTCAGAGTTGAAGCTAGAGGTAGACACCTTCCTGGTGTTTACACGCAGAGGAGCTTTTACTTTCCCATGATGTCTCACATTTTCAACAGAGACTTACATTGTAATAGAAGTAATTCATAAGCCACAACTCGTAGTAGTTTCTCAGGCATATTATTAGGCATTGTGTGGGCTAAATACATTATATGTATTGTCTTGCTTAATTCTCATAACACTCCTAGAGGATAAGTAATATTATTCTCATTTTACTAATGAGGAAACTGAAGCACAGAGAAAATAACTCCATTCTCCTGTAGGATGGGTTGGTCGGGGTGGAGGTGGCAGTGGCTGGGGTCAAACAAAAAGGAACTCTGAGGACAGAGCCTGCTTCCTACCCAAGAATCCAGCCTCTCTGTCAAGCATCTTAATAACTCAAACATTAAAGTAGTTCAAAATTTTACTATAAAACAGACTTAGGAACATACAGAGATATTGCATAATTAATTATATAAAAGTTCACTAAAGGATCAGTCAGACCTGGACATTTTTCTATTCTATATATACTGTATATTCTGTATTATAGAATATATATTCTATATGGTATATTAAGTTACTATATATATAATGGCCCTCACCTAAGTAGATTTTGGAAAAAGATATATTCTTCTGTTTTGGGGAAAGGCTACCATTATTGAGGTATAATTTACATATCATAAAATTCACAAATTTTACACTTTCAATCTGATTAATCTTGGCAAATTTTTTTGACTCTGACTATAATTATGATATAGATCGTTGTTATAAAATTAATTATTTTGAAGTTGTAATTGGTGCTGTTCCCTCTGTGATGATTTGGAAAATATTTAAATAGATGGATATAAAAATCAGTGATGAGCCAGGCGCAGAGCTACACACCTTCAACCCCAACACCCTGGGAGGCTGAGGCAGAGGATCACAAGTTCAAACATAGATGGGGCAACCTAATGACTTAGCAAGACCCTATCTCAAAACTAAAACTAAATGTTGTTGGGGAGGCCACGCATGGGCCGCTGGTGATGGAGGGACTGCCAGACCCAAGCCTGAGTCTGCTGTTCACAGACTGTGGGGGAAAGAACAAGGATTCACCAAAAAGCAAGCCCTTCCTGCAAACCAGCACCATGCGTGGACTGCCATTGGTGGGGGGGGGGACAGGTGGACCCCAGCCCCTTCCAGCATGTGGGCTGGCAAACAAGAAGAGCCAACCTCACCTCCAGCACACCCCCCTACCCCGCACCAAGTGACTTGACTGATCTGGAGAAACACAGGCTGTGATGATAGCTACTGAGGTGACATGCAATTGGATGCTTGTGGTGTTTTGGTGATTCACTGACCTTCAGGTCTGGGGCCAGTGGTCTGACCACCTATTCGAAGGATAGCAGTATGCACTATGGCATCTATGGGGGACTCCTTCTGAAGGTGGTAGCCATTGTTAATTCCCCATTAGCTTGTTTTGAAGTCCTGTATCATTTGCATTGTTTTGTTGGGTTGGGTTTTATTCTGTTTTGCTTGTTTGATTTCGTTACATCTGATGGCATGGGCAGTTATTTCAAAGACAGCAAGACATAGTATGGCAGCCATTTTGGATTTGCTATTGTCTTGTTTTGAGTCCTTTATTGCTTTCATTGTTTTGTTCTTGTTGGTTCTCTTCTGTTTGATTTTTACTATTTCTGAAGGTATCTGCAGCTATTTTGAAGACCACAAGAGGTATTATATTAACTATTGTTGATTTCATATTGTTTTGAAGTCCTTAATCACTTACACTGGTTTGTTTTTATTCTGCTTTATTTTGCTTGATTTTATTCTCTTTAAAATTAAAAAAAATAATGCTTGGGGGTAGCTCAGTGCAAAGACCCTGGGTTCAATCCCTAGTACTAACAACAAAACAAAACAAAACAAATGAATTTTTCAGTTCTTCTCACAGAACATAGAAGAATTCTGAAAGGCTTATATGGAAGTCGGACAGATTTCACTGAACAGATTTCAAAGCTGGGTCTTCTTCATCTGACTCTCAGATTTCATAGAAAGAACAGCCGAAACCAGGAGTCTCCAGCACTCTCACTGTCATTTCCGTCATTTCTCATGCGAAGGGAAAATTGACATTCCTTTCTTTCTTGTTCAACACAGTTGCCTCTCATCCTACCGATCCTTCAGCAATGATGTTGAAATTAATATCGAAGAGCCCTGATGGCATATAACTTTTAGTTTGCATATTGCAAACAACAGGATCCTGCAATGCCAGGTAGCCAAATTTGGAGGTTTATATTTGAATGAAATTTGCCAGTCTGTGACTTCCTGTAGCTAGCACAGCAGCTTTACAGCTGCCCCAAAAGTCCCTCCATGAAAATGAGTTAATTTGAACTAATAGGTCACCAAGGCAGTAAAGTGATAAGATTAGGAGTGTTCCTTGAATACATTTATTGTCATTTTTATGACTGTATAATATTTTTAGGTGCCAATCTAGCCGAAAGGATATAGTGAAGTGTGCCAAGGGAGAGATAGCTTACTGGCACAAAACTCTCCACACTGCTAAATAATTCTATTTTTAAATTTGAATCACGTAGTTTAGAAAGTATCTCTTTAAACTTAAAAAAAAAAGTTGATTCTGAATCTCCAGTAGTAATAATAATAGCCAATTTGTGAATAGGTGGTATCTCTCCCCAAGGAATGCACAATACTTTATACATTTAGTTTCTCCTTGTCATTGTATCTATGATAGGAAGGCATGTAGAGCCAATGTTACTATATAGAATATTCTAACACTGTATCTTAATATCTGAATTTAGACCCACCCATAGATCTTGCAATTTTCCTCTAACATTGGAATGAATGTAAAGATGCCAGATGAGAACACAATTAGCCTTTAACGCATGTCCCTTTCTTACCCCTGAAAAAAAAAATGAGTAGAGACAAACACATGCCTTAGTGTGATAAGTGTGTAGCAGAACCAGAGAAATTCTCATTGGTGTCAAATTGAACATGGTGACTAAACTATTACAAACATGTTCTAATAAGTTTTACTTCTTTTGTAATGTTTGAAACTAGTTATGACTTACAGACTGCTTATCTAAGTTACATATTTAATCATATATAAGAAAAATATTTCATAATGAATGAGAACTATACTTACAAGCACCTACTAGGGGCCAGATGTTGTATATAATATTATTCTAGTTGGAAGTAGATATCATCACCTCAGTTTTACACAGGAAGAAATCACACTTCAGAAAAGTTAAATAATGTGGCCAAGATTATACATCTCATAAATTAGAGAAATGGCATTGAATCTGTCATCTCCAAATTTATTCTCCTTTTACCCTTAAAGTTCTAATCAAGTTCTGGGAACTCGAGCCTCAAACCACAGAAGTTTATCGTCCTCCCTGGAGGACAAGGCTCGGAATGAGTGATGAGGTGAGCATGGACTGTTGTGTCTGAATACAGAGCCGGTCATGAGGGTCTGATGGGGTCCAGCAGGCCAGTGCTGTAGGTGGCATTCCTGTCTTCCTGCACTTGGCAGCTTTTTAAGATGATGTGTTAGCAAGGGCTGATGCACACCTACAGGGGCTGAGGGCCACTGGACAACTGTCCCCATCACTTTCCCATTCCTAGTGCTCTCTCTTTCTTTTTTTTCCACTGTCAATCACCTTTCTGATGCCCATGTGGGACAGAAGGGCCTTTCTTTTATTGCCTTATTTACGTTTACATAGGGCAGTAAAAAAGAAACCCTACATTCTTCAGTGGTTTAATTTAATGGTACCTTATATAGGTAGAATCATAAGGCCAGTAAGAATTTTTAATTGAGGAAGGAGCATTGAAACAATTATCCTCAAAACCTCTTCTTTTTCGTCTACAGAGCCTAGGTCACAGGGGACTCACCTCACAAGGAAAGAGCTCACCTGGCTTTGTGCATCTCGTCTCCGTCTCCGCTAGCACCAGCCTATGCAACAGTAGGAACCATGTCATTCACGTAAAAGGATTAAGTGATTTGCTTAAGGCCTTCAAATGTATCGAAGTGAAAGAGGACTAAAACCCATGTTCAAATTCTCTTCAGGGGAATTTACCTTGAAAGGATTAATTTATGAATTTTTGTGGTAATTAACATGTAATTAACATACATTTAGAAGTTCACGAACTTGATGCAATTTCTCTCTTATGAGCTGTTATAACAAACAGCTGCAGGAATACAGATGAAACTGAGTGTAGTGATCTTGGAGAGGGCCACAAGGGAGCTGGAGCAAGGAGATTTCAGTAGACTTCTACTGTTCACTTGGTATTCTTTGGTTCCATTTGAAATTTTTACAATGTATTTCTTTTGTAATTTTGTAACTAATTAGTTAATAAAAATTAATAAGTGGATACTAGCACTGATATCTTTATTGTAAATCTTAATTGAACAAATGTAAAACTGAGCATGGTGGTACACACTTGTTATCCTAGCATTCAGGTGCCTGAGGCAGGAGGACTGTCATGAGTTTGAGGCCAGACTGTGTTATATAATGATTTCAAGGCCAACCTGAACTACATTAGTGAGATCCTGTCTCAAAACAACAACAACAACAACTACAACTGCAATCTACCAAACAAGAAAACCCCAAACAACAACAAAACCTCAAAAAACCAAAAACCAAAAACCAAAATCAAAACCAAAACCAGAATCAATCAAAGAAACAAAAGCAAATGAAAAAAGCCTATTATTCCAAATACATTAAATGTCTAGAATATGAACCTTTGGAAAGCTCAGCCAGTTACAGAATTCCACTTTCTGACAGTTTCTTGAAATTTTGCTGTTAAAACTTGTCCTGTTTGGCACAAAATCATGCCCGGGCTGTCTCTGTGAGAAAGTGATTGCTGTTAACTGAGTTACAAAATGAAATATATATATATATATATATATATATATATATATATATACTCCTGGATCTTGGTGTGATTTGCATGCTAATTGTATTTATGTAGCTGACTTAAAACAGGAGTCATGGAGATGCACTTTGGTCAGAACAGAATCTCAGAGCTCCAAGTCTGCCAGATGGACTTGCCATAGATGTTTTGTTACAACCCTGGATTATTTTTGTGAGCTACTTGGCAAAATTCATCTCTAGGGATTACTTTAAATTTCATGACATTTAAAAAAAATTACGGGACCAATAGAACAGCTGAAAAAATAAGTTGGTTGCAAAAGGTTGGGCTTTATTATTATTTTTAAAATGTCTGTAATTATGAAGGAGCAGGTGGTTGGGTGGGGAGCACAGAAAGCCCTGGAAATGTGGTTCAGTCTCCTAAACAGGGCAGGACAATGGGTTAAAGTCAGACAATGGGCCGTTTAGAAAAAAGGCTTTAAAAAATATGGCCTTCATTCATACGAGTACCAAGGGTACAGTGTGTACCTCCATATTCAAACACTGGCGTTTGCGTTTACAAGGCATTACCTGCTTAGAAAACGTTTCTTTTCTTTTTTTTTTTTTTAGTTTTTTTTCTGGGCTCTTAAAGGGAGTTAGCTGGTAATATTAACAAGCAATATGTCCCAGGCTAGACATTGATTCCCTTCAACAATAACTTTGCAAAAATTACAAACAGTAAACAAAGGATTCTTCTGTTAGCAGTTTTAAAAAGTAGCAAAGGAAAATGAGATTTATTAAAGAAAAATTGCAGTTTTGCTAAGAGCTTTAATAATTAAATACAGAGAACAGATACTTCCAAAATTATAAGAAAAAATAAAAGTTGTGTTCCAAAAATAAAAATATAAAGAAATATAGGACAAACGATAACAAAGCAGGAAGACACATATTAGGCTATCTGATGACCATTTTCTGTGCTCAGGCAAGCCTGACAGTCCTATTAAAGCCAGAACACATTGTAGGATGGGTTCAGTTTGTGAGACTTGAGGAGATGAAAAATAATTCTTATGCTAAATGATAGGAAATTAGAAAACAGCATGAGAATTTGTTGTAATAGCTACGGTGCTGACTTTCTTGCAGATCCTGGGGCGCCTCAGTCCAAAGCATACCCTTTTCTCAACCGCTGATTCAGTCTACCACAGATGTGCAGCTACGTCCTTAATCAGACAGTACAAACATGGCTATGATTTCTTCCTTGAATTTATGTTTGGACAACCACCTACTTTTAAGACATGGGTTGTAGAGAACTCACATGCTTCTGTTGCTTCTTTTAGCCTTTTCACTGTTGTTTAACACCACCATTAGAATGCTGAAGAGAATCAGTGTAACGTTTAAGCCGGTGGAGGCAAAGCCATGACACGTGTGCCACAGCGGGCTGTTTGTATCACTGAAAGCTCTAAAAGGTTTGCCATCACTGGATTAGAACTGTCTAGATTTTAGCAGGTTTGGGTTTTATATCTTGGCTGAAGTTAGGTTTCTGTGTTGGGCAAGGTTCCACCTGTTTTTAGCAGGGAATACTGAGACAGTTGGTGGTCTCCCTTCCCTTCCCTCAGGGTTCCCCATATTCCCATTGGAAAGGAAGGGCATAAGGAAATCACCTTCCCCCTTTTCTAGTGACTATATTTATTAAGAAGATGAGTCAGAGCCAGGTGTGGTGGCTCACGCCTGTAATCCCAACACTCGGGAGGCTGAGGCAGGAGGATCATTGCAAGTTTGAGACCAGCTTGGGCTATAAAGTGAGCTCAAGGCCAGCCTGAACTGCATAGCAAGACCCTGTCTCAAAAAGACAAAAAAAAAAAAAAAAAAGAAGATGAGTCAGGTACTTTTGTGCACTTATGAGAAAATTCTGAACACCATGAGGGTTAGGAAAGCATTGAAGGAGTGAGTTAGACACAGTAGATGAACTGAACTGGGAAACTCTTTACAGGGTTCAGGAATAGTTTTTCTTTCTTTCTTTCTTTCTTTCTTTCTTTCTTTCTTTCTTTCTTTCTTTCTTTCTTTCTTTCTTTTTTGTACTGGGGGTTGAACTCACAACCTCACATTTGCCAGGCAAGCATTTGTGCCACTCAGCTAAATCTCCAGTCTGTGGTTTAAGGAATCTTTGCACCCTCAAAGGGGAGTTGATTTGACCCTTATTTTCTTAAGTGGGCAAAGTGACACTCACTTCCGAGTATTAGGAATGACCCACCAGATACCAGCTTCTCAGGCTAAAGTTGGGGTCACACTTCATCACACATGTCTAGCAGGGGAGAAAGCTTCAGGCAAGAATAGAAGCCAGAGAGAAATGGGTCAGGTCAGGGAGGCACTAGAGATCTCCAGAGAATTGGAAGAAGGCAACTTTTTCAAGGTCGGTGCCATGTGGCGACTTCAGATCAGGAAGCGTTACACAGAGGAGGCCAGGGTCATGGAGAGACCCATGAGATGAGGGGTCTTGAAAGAGTGGGAATGATGACGACAGACTGTATTCTAGCAACGGTTTCTGAGATATAGCTAGAGAAAGTTCTAGAAGGAAATGAAAAACTCAGTGAGTGAGTCTGGTTTCTTTGAAGATATCTTGGAATCATAGAAAGGAAAGTGCTGGTTCTGGTTTGGGCTGGGCATGGCATCCCCTGGACAGTCTGCAGAAAAGAAAAGGCATAGGAGGAGCCCAGAACGAGGTATGACATGCAAGGGAGGAGCATGAAGCTCTGGAGCCAAGCAAGTACGCCAGAAACTCGTCCTTTCTCGCTGCGGAAATATAGATTAAACAAGGGGCTGTGTAGGTGAAAGAAAGACTTTAGAATCCAAATCTAAGGTCCACAGACTTCTTACCTTCCTCATCTGAAATATAGATGTGAGGGTCACCTCTTGAGGCTGTTGTACTCATCAATAAATGAGCTATATTTTAGAGAAATGAAAACATTTGTAAAGTCCTTATGTTAAAGCCCAGCAGTAAATGATGGCTATTATTATTAGTAGTATTAATTGTCATTCTTGTCATTCTTGCCAGTGAGAAGGGATGGAAGGGGACTGAGCTAGGCTGGAGAATCACCGCAGCTGGACCATCCAGTCACTGTTCCAGTGTTGACGGGATTAACAGGGCATTTGTGCCATGTAATCAGCTGCTTTATATTTTTGTGTTCCCTATTTTCCTTGCAAACTCAGTTTGCAAAACTCTAGTTAAACTAGAGAAAAGGGGATTTATCTTTCTTAGCATAAAAAAAAGAGGGTCTACTTGGCCTTACTGGCTGGGGATTGGATGCTCATGGGTGGACCATTTTTTTGAAGTCTGAAAAAAAATCTATCGAGTCAGAAAGAAGAATAGTCACACCCCGGAGGGAAAGAGGGACACATGGAGACACTCTGAGCACTGCTCCGCTCTCCTCTTCTCCACCTCCCAGACCCTTTTACAAGGGGAAAATATAGGCATAAGGAACATCATCATTTGTAAGTCGGTAGGAAAGTTTAATCAAAAGCTTAGGAATTTCATTTCCTTCTTCCTGCCACTTTAAACTAGATTTTTCATAAAGTGATAGCTTATCATGGGTAAATATAAGTCCTGGTTTGTCATCCAAGACCAGCTAAGCCTGAGTATTTAGGACTGCAGAGTGGGAGCAATTGCAGTTATCTTCATGAAATGCAGGAATTCAGAAATTCAGCTCTAGCCACCTTGGCTCACAGAATGGATCATGGCACTGCTGGGTCAGTTCAAAATGAAGGCTGCTGCTCCCATGTTTGTTGGGTTATTTGTGATTGCCAAGCTACAGAATCAACTGAGGTGTCCATTAATGGACGAATGGATAAAGAAGACGTAGTATCAGAAGGGGTATTATTTGGCTATAAAAAAGGAATTAGAGGATGTTCTGTTAAGTAAAATAAGTCAGGCACAGAAAAACAAATGCCACATGTTAAAGCTCATGTCTGAAAACTGAAAGAATTGAGAGTAGAACAGTGGTTTCCAGAGGCTGGAAAGGCTCAGTGGAAGAGAGGAAGGATAGAGAGAGAATAGTACAGGGTACAACTGGACAGGAGGATTAACTTCTGAAGTTCTATAGCACAGTAGAATAACTATGAGGAATAGCATTCAATTGTATATTTCCAAATAGCTAGTAAAATTACTTCTGAATGCTCTGAACACAGACAATGGTAAATGTTTGAGATAATGCATATGCCAATTACCCTGATCTGATCAATACACATCCTATACACTTTGTGTATTTGTACTGAAATCTCCCATGTAACCCATAACTATGTATAGTTATTGTGTGTCAATTAAAAATTTAAAAGTTTAGAAATAAAAATGTTAAAGTGACTAGTTCTGGCTTCCAGCTTTTTACTTAAGTTTCATTCAGTGATAGTGAATACGTTTTTCAGAACCACAAAGTCTACTCATAGCTACATGTATTTATATTGCATTAGAATTTTTAGTAAGGAGGACAGGAGTGTTTGACTCCTAAGGCTATGTTTAGAGCTCCCTACCATCTAGAGCGTGTCTATCTCGGTGCACTGCGCCTTTGCTGCGGTATTTGCCAAGTGTCACCATGTGGCAGGTGTTATAAAAAAAAACCATAAAAACTGCCATTTGCTAAACACTTACAATATGCCATGTGTTATACCAGGTGCCTTACAGAGATTACCTGATTTTACCCTCTTGACACCTCCGATGACACCCTATGGTGGGTATCAGTATCCCCAATTACCTAGGAGGAAATTGAGCCCAGAATAACTAATTACTCTCGTACGCCAGGTATGTCTGGCCTGAAATGTAGGCTCTTGGCCATTTTACCACAATGCCACTCTTCCTGAGCAAGAGGACCCAGAAGGAACAAATACAATTAGCCGGACATTAGCTAACTGAGGGAGATATTTAAGAAAACAAGCAATTATGGTGCAATGTAATAACTATCTTAGCTGAGAAACACGCTGGACACTCTTGGAGCAGAGGGAAGTGGCCTGTGCCGAGTGCATTTGGAAGGACTATGTATCCATCAGTCCTCTCAGCTTCTCTTTCACTTCCTTACTCTAGACAAAGTTGTTTTACACACTACTTGTGGCAGACAGAGGTATCTTCTTTTCCCCTGACCTTTGCCATTCTAGTGTTCTGCTTGGACTCACCCCTCATTCTCTGCTCACCTCTGTCCTCCAAATCTCAGCTTAGGGCACATCCTCTTTCATGGAGTCTTCTTCCATCCACTCTGGTCATGATTTGCTCACCCTCCTCTGACCTCCATAGTTCACGATGGCTACCATCACTCCTTTGGTGCTTGCAGTGAAGCCATCTAGATATTTTAATAGTATATCACATAGCATTCCTTCCCCCACAACTGACTTGTACATTTCTTCAGGGGAAGCATTTCTTACATTGTGTTGAATGCTAACCAGCATTACTTATTGCATGCAGTAAGTACTGTATATAATAGCAATTGCATTGATTTAGCACCCGCTATGTGCCAAGTCCTTGGAAAATATTAAATATAATCCTTTTTCTTTGATAGCAGCAATCCAATTCAGGACCTTACACTTGCAGGCAGGCACAGTGCCACTGATCTAAGTCCCTGGTTCTAAATATAACCTTTATAACAAACCTTCAAGGCAATATTATCGTCCTGTAACAGCAAAGCTAGGTAGCTTTACCATCAGCACAGAGTTGGCAAACGACAGGGCTGCGATTTTAATTTAGTTGGTCTGGATTTAGAACCCAAACTCTACCATGATATGCTTCCTGTGTCTTGAGAGACAGACCAACTTCAGTTGATCGGCATGCTAGAGACTCTCAGATGGCAGAGTGATGGAAAACGTCAGCTGAAAGATGCTTCCAATTAAGCCCGAGCTATTTCTCCGAGATTCAGACCTGTTCAAAACCCTGAGCAATGAGATGAGGACACATTTGAAATACAATATGAACAACAGAAATTGAGAAGACAAAGGCATCAGCTAAACTTTGGAAAGCAGGAGTTTTAAAAATGAAAACCTGAGTTGTAGTCCAAAAGGTAAAAGTGGCAGGTAGACATGATAAACACAGTTAGAGACCTTATGCACAGCATGAGTTACAGTTCATAAAATTGTATGATGTCAGGGATATAAAAATAAGTAGTTTTTTTAGCTGCTTTTGTCACAGAATAGTAACTGAAATTATATATATATGTATATTAATTTGCTTCACTATAGTAACCATTTTACTATTTATCTGTATTCTACAACATCAGTTTATAAACCTCAATATGTACAGTAAAATTTATCTTAAAAATGAATACTGAGATGAGAAGAATCTTAGTAATGCGGCCTGACCATCTATTTTGATAAGGACATTGAACCTCAGAGAGGAGGAGGAAAATGCCCAAGTCCCCTGATAGCCACCGTGAGGATTTTACAGACTAAGGAAGGAGAAATTTCCCTAGGAAGAATGTGCCTATTCTGTTTTCCACTTTCAGGGAAGTCAAAGAAACTTTGAGATGACATAATATGCAGTTTCCAACTGTGCACTAAAAAAAAAAACAAAACCAAAAAACACTACAACACTACACAAGAAGTCCAAATGCAAATCACAGATCTGGACCTGGCAGTGTTTGTATTTAGTTGTAACAGAAGTGTACACCTGATTGCTAAAGCAAAGTCAGAAGCTGGGTAGGTAACTAAACAGATCTTTAACCTTTGGAAAGCATTGCTGGGAACGCAGCAACCAATGCACATCTGTTCTGTGGTTAAGAGCTTGCTCACCTCTCAAGGAAGAGCAAACACTCTCAAGGACTCTGTGCCATAAACACACTATGTGGCACCATTTACCTTCTGTTCCTTCAGATTTTTTTCTTCAAATATGTGCTACTGCCATAATTCTTTCAATGATTTACAATGTTTTTTACTCCAAAAATAATTAGGACAAATTTTTAGCTAAGAACTCCAGGGCGTTATAGGGATTCGCTCTATAGAAGGTATGATCACCATGTATGGTGGGTGTGTAACTTCAAAAAATTATTACAGTAAGAGAATCATTGCCGTTAATTCCCCTCAGAATACTTCCCTTTGCTTGACACTTATTTATCCCATCACTCTTGCCATGTTCTGAATCTGTTCTGGATGTCCTTTTTCATCTCTTGTGTGTGTGTGTGTGTGTGTGTGTGTGTGTGTGTGTGTTTGAGACCGGGTCTCGCTACGCAGTTCAGCCTGGCCTTGAGCTCACTGTGTAGCCCAGGCTGGTCTCGAACTAGCAACGATCCCTCTGCTTCAGCCTCCCGAGTGCTGGGGATTACAGGTGGGAGCTGCCATACCCCACCCTTTTTTGAATCTTTAATTGCACTGCTATGGTTGCTTCAGTGTTCTGAATCCATTCAAAACATTTGTCTTTGCTGGTCCTCTTATCTTTGGAGAAGGGCTACAAGTCACATGGTGCTGAATTCATTGAATAAGGTAGATGAAGACACACTCATTTTTTTTACTCATGCTTATTAGGCAGGTGCTGTGCCACTGAGCTATATCCCTGGCCCCACAACTCGTTGTTTTTACAAGCCTGCCTTTCCACTGGATGAGGCTTGGCGGCAGCAGTCAATATAGTTCATAAAGATGGGAAAGAGGACTCCCAGAACGGCTTAATGACGGGATACGTGTTGAAATGAGGGCAAGTATTTTAAGAGGGGTTAATAGCAAAATGTCCTTTACTACAATAAGATCTTTAAAACTTTAAATATTTACTATTTTGACATGTTCATATACTTTTTTTTTTTTAGTACCGGGGATCGAACTCAAGACCTATTGCTGATCAAGCAGGCATTTTTGCCAGTGAGCCATGGACTTCTAGGGGAAATCTTTTGTCTCTTCCAGATTTTAGGGGTGACGGGATTCCTCAATTTGTAGTCTCATCATTCCAACCTCTGCTGACATAGCGCTTTACTTGCTCCTATTTTGCACTTTTCCCTCCACGGATTTCTCTCTCAAAATTCCTTCTTGCAAGGGTACCTATAATTACACAGAGTGCCTACCCTAATAGCTAGCGTATGGAATCTTCTCTTAAGATTCTTTAATTAATCACATATTTTGTCAATATTTTTGGGTTTCAGGGATCTGACATAGGATATTTTGGATATGTTATGCTAGAACCTTTGGTTATTAGTCCTGCTGTCAGCTAAAAATCTTGCTTATGTCTCTTGGATGACTTCTCTTTCTGAAACATAGATTTTCTCCCACTGCACTGGTTATGAGAAGGTGGAGGCAGTCTCAGTGTCACTCATGCAATTAGAACCCCATGAATGTCCACTGGTAGCATGGTGCTCCACGATTCCTGCTCATTGGTGACATTTATAATAGGCACAGAAACAAGACTTAAGGCTGGATGATAAATGAATATGAGATCTTTCTTGAGATTTACAGATATCCTAGAATAGTCCGTGAGAGCATGAAATATGAGCAAATAGTAAAATCAACTCAGAAATGCCTTGAGTCCAAATAACCCCATATTAGGGCATTGTGTATTTAAATTACTCACATTTAAAAGACCATTGAAGTGAGGGTGAGAGTATTGGCATTGAGATGCTGGGTGGTAGGGTGGAGGTGCGGAGTGAAGGGTGGGTTTGCAGCATCTATGCACTTGATGCCTGAGAGTAATGGTTAGAGCTGGTTTGTAGCTTTTTGGTCCTACTTGTTTCTACATGCTGCTTGTATATTTTCTCTCTCCCTCTTTTATTGTCTTGTTTCTATGCATCAGACAGTACTCTGGACCACACTGATAAATTATGGGATATGGAATACAGAATTAGGAGTCAAAAGAAATGGTACCTGCTACCTTTGCAGGTTAGTGCGTCAGTGAAGTGAGACAATAAATAACTTTTCCTTAACTTGTCCTTACATAAGCACTATAGTCTTATACTGAATGTGGCTATACTACCCAGTCTTTTTAGCTTTCTGTCTAGGGCATGGTTATATTGTCTTGTATTTTTTTTCTAATATGTAAAGGTTTTTCCTTTCCATCAGATTATTTGGTGTTCACTAGTACAGACTATGTTGGTGCTGTGAGTCTTTTGTACCCACTTTCTCAGTCACTGGGCCAATAGCAGTAGCTCAACAGATTCTTATTTGGGTAGAGATAAGAACCTTGGCTGTAATGTGAGAGGCTTTGACAATGGCTCTTTGCTTAAGGGCAAGTTTGTAAACAAGGATGTGTAAAGGAATCACCCTGGAAGCCTGTAAAAAATAATAAAAATGACCACTCCCTGGCCCCAATCCACATTCCTAAGAATCTGTATTTTAAAATGAAATCAAATAATATGACTTATCATTAGCTACGTTCATATTTGATTTATCGTTCAAACACTAAAAAGTTTAAAACTAAAGACAGAAAATACAAAATCTGTGACTTGCTATCACACATTTTAAGTCATATTAGGTAAATTTTAAAAAGAAAAAAATCTATTCATTCTTTGGATATATGGTTGCCTTCCAGCGTCTTTAGCTAACAGGTCTTCCATGGAACTTTGTATCGTTTGTCTTGGCACTGATGGTGCCAAGGTGTGCACACCTGGTGCACGTTGGACAGATGCTCCAGGTATTACTCTTCTGGAGATTTCTTGCCTTCCTTATCGACAGCTTGTCTGAAACTTTTATCGAGTTTTACAACTCAGTTGTTCCCTTTTTGGCAGTTGCAACTGTGGCCAAGCAATTCACATTACTTCCTCTTAAAACTGTGGTTCACTTTAAGCAGTCTCTACCACTCTCTACCCCCTGCCCCTCTTCTGGCCTCTGCCACCTCAACAAAGACTGGTCTTGGGTTGAGGAATAAGTAATTAGGTAAAGAGTAAATCATTTATTAATGAGAAGATACTGTTGGTAAGTTTGGCCTATTTCTCTTGTCCTTTTATATTGGGAGAAATCTAATAATAGAAACCAACCTGCATTGCTCTGGTCTGAACTCAAGACTATGTAGGACAAATGATCATTTGATGAAGGAACCCTTAATGGTGGTCTCACCATGAGGACACTCTGATTCGGTGCTGAGGCTGTAAACCCTATTGCTGATATGGGCTCTCTGGTAGGATTGCACTGGTATTCCTAGACTTGGTTTATCGATCAAATATAATTGGACCTCTTAATGACTTGTACACTTACACTCTTATTGTGGGGTCTGGGTTGTAATTATTCAGAGATTATATTTTCTGAGGTCACCCTAAGTGAAAATTTTAACACAGGGGTCCATTTTTGTTTCCTGATGGGGTAATAGTATTCTTAAGTGGATTAATTAATTAAAGCTCTCTGAGAGTCTTGTCTTATGTTATTTCCCCCTTTTCATTGGGAGATCAATTCCTCTGATTGGAGACAAGAAACAATTAAATTCTCCTTTAGCCCTTTACCAAGTCCCTATTTAAGGAACAGGGTTCTACATGCTGCCTTGCTGGGTTAGGACACCATGGTCCTTAAACGTCTATACTGGGCAGCTGCTGTCTCAGATCCTTGTAATAGCAGGGCTGATGTTTCCAGTAAATAGGTGGGGCTTATGTTTGCAGAGTTGCTTCTTTTATTCTTTCCTTTTGCACTCTTGTGTTGTATTAACAACTGCACTACTCAAAATTTGTTAATTAGGTTGTTTCATTCAATTGTTAACTATCAGTAAATATCCAGTGTGAAACTGGCTAGTGCTTGGAGGATTTGTTTCTTGTTAACCATTAACATTATTTTTTTATTAATAGATGCGTGCATTCAGTAATTAGGAGATTTTATAAATTATTGGTATTAAGAGAGTAGACTACTCGTGAGCTTGAGTACTTTCTTGATGGCTGCTTTTAGGTCAACTGGGAAATTTGACTTGTTTAATCTCTGTTTACAGTTCTCATTTCTATAGAGCTGACTCTCTATAAATTAACACATTTACCTTAAGATTTACATTCTTTAGGAAAATTTAAGATTGAGCTAATATTCTTGTCTGGACAACCAGCAATAGCCAGGCTTGATTGGGTTTTCTCTTTTACTTCTAGATCTTCCTATTATTTTTGCTCAAATAGCTGTTAAGGAGTAGTAGCTCACCTGAATTTTGGGTTTTTAGGTAAAGATCCTTTTGCAACATACTTTCTTGTTAACTTATGTAAAAAGTAATAGGATTCACCAATGCTTGCTTGTGCTATAAATCATATCTTTTATCTTCTTGCAGTACTTCAAGGTGTCAAGAAATTTCCAACTCCTACACAATTTTTGGTTTAGATAAATGTTTGGTTTGTAAGACTGAATTGTTTAACATGTTTTTCTTATGAGCTAGTTTTGGTCTAAAGTGATCAGCTATGGTGAAATCTTCTGGGCGTAAACTGGATGCTTTAGTTAAGCTAAACTTTGATTTATCCGAGTACACTTTCCAGAATGCTTACTTTACTTCAATTTACTTCCTCTCATATTAGTTGTCGAATGAATTAAATATTTTAATTGTTTAATATTTGATAAGGCTGATGGGCAGTGTGTGTATGCTTTTGCATATGACCTTATTCTATTAAACTTTCTATTCTTGATTTACTTTGGGCCTTTAGACTTCATAAAGGCTATTGTGAAGATTTTCTGGGTTAGAAAATGTAGCCCATTTCTTTCTACTGTGTAGACTATACCTTGCTCTAACTTTTTATGCGAGTACTAATGCTTAATTTTGTACCTTTTGAGGATTTGCTGGAAATGGTGGTGTACAGGTTGTCTAGCAAAGAATAGTGAGGTTTACCAAAGTTTATAGATTACGTAACTGGATCCTACAGAGAGATATAAAATACTGCAGTAAGATATTGTTAGTAGTACTCTGGCCAAGAATTCTGTTATTAAATCGCTTATATTTAGGGCTATGCCTAGTGGGGTATCTAATCCCAGTTTGGGTTTCAGCTGTTATGTGTTCAGATATGGTAAGGTTACTTTTGCGTATGATTTTATTTCATCTGTAGTTTTATACAGCTTAGTGAAAGTTTAATTTTATTGCTTTTTATTTTCTAAAACACTTCTTACACTGATAGTTGTTAATTTGGGTGAGTCTTGTAACCATGGTGGCTAGCACACACTTTATCAACTGTAATGTGCTGTAATGAGTTGGTCAAACTTCCGCTCATTGCTTAGTTTATATCACTGCTCTTTCCCGTTGGGGTGTGGTTGAGTGAGGTATTATGAGTTACTTTGCAGTGTGCTTAATTCCAGCTCCTTCTGATCAGTAGGATCTAGAGGGAATTGTTACTGGGACATGGGCACTTACATGTGTAATTCTGCTAATAATTAATAAAAAAGACGGGACCAAAGTTTTATGTTCCTAGTGTTAATAGAATTCATCTAGACATTATTTATAAAACAAAGCACTTGCTAAATCAACTTTAATAGGGATGTAGAATATAATTCATTACTTAAAGAGTATAAATGTTTTATAAAATAGTTTTAGTATTTGCCTATTTTATAAGTATCAAGTATTGGTTTAGTTGATAGTGATGTAAGGACATTAAATTAATTAGATTAATTAATGTATTAGAACTAGTTTTGGTTGGTGTTTGCTAATAAAATGTGGTTGGTTTAGTTGTGTTAATTTAGGCTAACTGGTTTGAATTTACTACTGATATGTCAGTGAATAAGAATTGAACTATATAAAATATTTTGGTAGTTGCTGATAAATTATTTTAATGAATTAATTAAATTATGCCTTATTTAATTATTAGTTCTTGGATTATCATACTGTATACCCATCTTTTGGGATTTGGCAAGGATAATTGTTGGGCACATTATATATTTTACTTAAATTAGGTATGATAAGTAATTGATTGCATTATAAAGGAACAGGTATAGAGGAGTTTTTTAAAGGATTATTTTTGGTATATATTTGCACGTACATGTCTATGTGCATGCATTGCATATGTGCATGTGGGCTCGTGTGTACCCATGTGTGGTTTGATGTTATGTCTATTAAGCATGAACAGTTAACACTCTGAATGTTAGAAATTAGAGACAAGAGCATTAAGTGAAAGTTCAGTTACAATTTAATTGACTGAGACCATGACCATGACATGTGGGCTCGTGTGTACCCATGTGTGGTTTGATGTTATGTCTATTAAGCATGAACAGTTAACACTCTGAATGTTAGAAATTAGAGACAAGAGCATTAAGTGAAAGTTCAGTTACAATTTAATTGACTGAGACCATGACTTGGTGGGTCACAGCATCCCCCCAAATTAAAACATACCAAAATATGTGATACCTCAGTTATGCGCAATTATGGGCTGACTCGTCATTAATCCACTGAGATGTTTCATTTAAGGGGAACAAGTAGGTGATCTTAATTTTTATTTATTTGGCGTTTTGAGACAGGGTCTTGTTATGAAGTGCACGCTGGCTTTGAACTCACTTATATGGCCCAGGCAGGCCTCAAGCTCATGACAGTCCTCCTGTACCAACCTCCCAAGGGCATGCTGGGATTACAGGTGTGCACCACCAGACCTGGCAAGTGATCTGATTATACGACCCTGAAGTAAGAATTAGATGCCAGGAATAGTTTCAGGTTGGTAAACCCCCTGTGGTACGGCCTGGAGGGAGAAGAGGGTTACCTAGCTAGTGGGTTGTAGGTTTCATGGATGGTGGTAGATTAAAGGAATCAAACTGATAAATGATGGTCATATTGACAAGGATTTGTTATGAATAGAATGCACTAATGTATGATAAATAGACATGTCTTACAATGTTAACAGTTAAACTTCCTCTCTTTTTCCCTCTCCCCCTGCCCTTTCCACTTTCCCTCTCCTCTCTCTCTCTCTTTGGAGACTAGGCTTAGAATAAGATTTTTCAATAGACTCCAGATGCTTCTGAGCAGGCGCTATGAGAAACACTGAACGAGGAGCACAAATTACTCAGATTTCTCTGTATTAACTAAGCTCCATTTGTTGAACTAAAAGAGAAAAGGTTTAAAAGAAAGGACATCAGAAAATGAACAACAGTAGGTGTTCTTGGATGAGAAAATTGCAAATTAAATGTGGAGATGACTCACTTAAAACATGTTCCAGGAGTTTGCTTCAGGGGCGGTGCTGGATGTGGTGCCCGCAGAGGGATCAGTGCCCTTGTGCTGTGTATCAGACCCTGAAGTCCTTGCCCTGTTGCTTCCTGATCATTAGCAAATTCTTCTCAGCTGCCCACCATTCATGTTGTTATATTTTATTTAGTAGAATAGGTGGTTATTTACTGATATTGATAGTCAAACGCTACTGTCATTCTCAAATCATTTTTGGAGATCTAGCTTCTTGAACATTTTAGGCACAGAGTAGAGCTATTTATGAATGCATAGATTGCAGACAGAGGTTTTAAACTCAAGACACCTCCTACTAGGATTTTAGCTTGATTTTGTAGGTTGCATATAGGGGATTTTTTCTAAGTTATCTTTATTGGATTTAGACTATGTTGAAAAAGGTTAGCATTATCTCCACAAACTGAGCCTTTGTTAATTCATGGCTAGGGGAGATAAAAACTTCAGGAGACATGATCTTTTCATTACCGTAGCCAGTCAATGAGGTCACAAAGCTCTTGGAATATTACTGGTAGTTAACAGATGTGCTGCAATGTTAATAATTGAAACTGTTATATTGTAGAGAATCCTGGAGGTCATTTTGATGGACTAATTTCACATTGGGTCCATGGGAATCAAGTGACTTTGCCAGGGTCACACAGCTGGTTCCTGGCAGGACCACAGCTCCTCCTTTGTATTCTACCAGGCAGCTTGGGAGAGCCAACTTACAATGACTATGATTACGTGATAGTCAGTGATGAAGAAATACAAATTCTGTTTCCAAGGGTATGTACTTAATAGCAGACAAACAAAGATACACAAACTCTATTAAAAAGACACAAAAACCATTGTAAAATAGGATGAGGAGGTCAACAAGGGGAATGGAAAAGCATAAACTTTGGCACAATACATCACTGGGTGTGCTCTGCAGGGAAAGGTCATTCATCATGAGCAGAATTAACAGCTTAATACAGTTCTACGTGTTCCAGTTAAAGGAGGCTTTTCTCTTGGGAGTATCAGACCCAGTTTGTGGATAAAGGAAATGGGGAGATTAACCTTACCAGAATCTTTGGTCTGTAAAACTTCAGAATGTTTTAAATTAGGACTTACATTAAGTCTTGAGTTACTCGTCTGCCTGGATCGTTTCTCTGCCAGGAGGTCTTTGACTGTGTGCTTCACTCTGACTCCTTGGTACACTCGCTTGCTGTAGTCTCCTGGGACTGAAGCAAATGGAACAGTCATAATCTCACACAGATGGAGTGACTAGGTCAGTCTTCCACGGGACAGATACAAAAACTAGTATTTGTGATGCTATTTTCTTCCATCTTCGATCTAACAGCTCTTCAAAGTGCTCTCTTGTTTCTACCCTGGTTTGTTAAAGTTTACTTCAACAATTTACACTTCATGCTTTAATCACAAGATAACAGAATTAGACAATACCTAGGTAGCAGTTAGAGTTGCATGATTCAGATTATCAAGAGGTAGATTCCTGCCCTGTCATATTAGTACCTGTGTGAGGCAACAGATCACCTGGATTTTTAAAATAAGACTATGTTCCTATAAAAAAGTCATTTGTCTGTTTATTGCACTAAACAAATATGTTTTGGATTTAAAGGTGTGGTATTGGACATGAGAAGTTACAGCTTTAATACGAGGCCAAGGAAGGGGGAGGAGTTATTTATCCATTTAAAAAACATATTTTGAGTACTTACTGAGGATATTATAGCACTTGGTAATTTACATTCATTATTTCACTTGATCAATTTTACAGATGAAGATAATGAGGACTGGAGCTAAGTTCTTTGCCAAGGTCTTACATTCTGCTAATACACAACAGACTCATATCAGTTTATAACACTAATAACTATAGATTTTGATAAGTAGAGGCATGTGCAGATATAGAGAAAAAACATTTTTCCAAGGTTCTAAAATTTATCAGCATTGCTTCTAGGGCTGGTGAGCTCTTTGTTACTGAGGATGGTAAACAGTGAGTGAAGAACCTTTTGTTTGGAGGAGTCTATTTCAAACAAATCTTTTGTATAAAAGCATTTAAGCACAGAATTAGTGGTTGAACTAGACACATTATAGCACGTATTTTTCTTTTATTTTATTAGTACATGTGTGCAGCACATGTTTACATTCCTTGTGGGAAATTGGTACATGTATGCAACACATATTAATTCCTTCTTTTAAAATTCTCTTTTCCTTTCCTCCCTCTACCATCCATGTATCCTATGACTCTCTTTTTGTTGTTGTTTTGTTTTGTGCGTGTTTGCAGTACGTAATGTTGGCATTTCTGTGTGGAGATGGTACACGTACATAACACATCTCAGTTCCTTTTTTCCTCCCTTCTCTCTCCCATCTTTCCCCTTCCTCCATCTCTTGATCCCCATCTCCTTTGAGAAAGATCTGTCTCCCTACCTTCTGTTTAGATCCTCTATTTTGCTTTTTGTTTAACACTAAAATTGTTGTGTAGTGTGTTGATGGCTTCAACCCATTTGAATTGAAGTCTGACTGGCTTACTAACAAGTTCAGCTGGAATAGAATTCAGTTTCAATGTGATGGCATAGAATACACCAGCATAAATATATATGAGGTACACGGCTAAAATATTCTCTGACTTTGTGTGTAGTGTACACTATAGTTGACATGTAAATCAAGTTGTATTGTGAAAACAATTTTTTAAAAGGAAAAAACAAAAGCTACAACCAGAGGCAGAGTGGTGCACAGGGTAGAAAAGTGTGTTGGCCTAAGTAAGAGTCAGAGCGAGCATAGCCACACATTAATCACTGTCATAGGAAACTCACAATCTTTGCTCCATTTTCTTCATGTGCAAAATAGATATAATCACTTCTTAGCTGTCATTAGAGTTTATAAGGGAAAAATATGTATGCATATGAAAGTACTTCAAAAACTACCAAGTTACATAAAGAACATCTATATAAAGACACCGAAAAAAATCTAAGTTCCAAGAAAATATAATTAATTTAATATGATTAATTTAAATAAAGCCACATGTAAATTGATTTCAGCAAAATAAAACCATTTGAGTGTTTTTTTGGGATCTGATTTTGACAAGATTTTATGTATACATCTTTTAACTCTAAAAAGGTTTGAGGTACAGTACTTGTTTCAAATCAGTCTCAAATATGAAGCATAAGGCTGAAGTGTGTCCCAGAGACTCTGTTCTTCTGAACCCAGTATGTCTTATTTTATTTGAAAAGCCTAATGTTAACCTTATTTATCAATTATTATTTTCAGTATGTCAATGCTATCTAGTGGATCCAGAAATACTTTAAAAGTAACTATAATGCAAATGTGTTAAGTGCAACAGCAGAAATGCATGTAGGATACTCAGTGACACACAGAACATATCACTTCCTTGTTGGCCTGGGGCTGGACTCAGAAGGACCTGAATGTCTGAGCTGAGGCCTAAAGGAGGAAGTGAGTGGTGGCGGTGATGGTACCGTAGGCAATGACATTCCAGGTGTAGAGGGCATATGGGCAAAGGCTTGGGGGTGAGATCAGGAAGAGGTGTACGGAGGAAGCGGTACGCAATGAGTCTGCGGAACAAGCAGGGTTATACTTGATATTCTGGCCTAGGGACGGAGCAGTGTGGATGGACTTCATGCTGTAGGTGATGAGCCTCTAGGGCCTCTTGAGCAAGGTTCCATTTGCATTTTAGACACGCTCCTCTAGCAGCTGTGTGGAAGGTAGATTTGAGAATCACGAAGCTGCAGGGATGCCGGTCAGGAGGATTACAGAACAATTTAGAAAGAGGTAATGGGGTCAGCAGTGGCAAATAGGTGGAAAAGGATCAGTCAGAAGTGAAAATTACTTAGATATGGGAGGTAAAGGAGAGACAACTCAAGGGTGATTCTCAGATCTCACTCACTGTTACTCCAGGACACATTTCAGAGTCCTCTTGACTTTGATGATAACGAAATCAGGAAAGAGAGTAGAATCCCTTTAGGGAGCATGTGACAGAATCACACACAGAGAACAATATGTATCAGCACTCTGGAATGAACAGGCTGGAATATTCCCAAGGATGGAGAAACTCAGTATCTTGTGAATCTCTGTGAACTGATACTTGACCACTTTCAGAGGAAGAGAAAAGAGACTTATCAAGAGACATAGGAACACTGACCGGGGAAGAACCACTCAAAACTGGGAAATAAGGGATCTAGAATTCAGGGGGAGAGATTTTAAGAAAGATGAAAGAATTATCAGATTCAATAGAAGGACCCCAGAAGATAAGGATAGAGAAGCACCCATTGCTTTCAATCTAGTGGTTAGTGTTGCCTTAGCAAGAGTGATTTTGGAAATGGGGACAGCTAGAAGCCAGACGGTAATTTCAGGAGAGGAAGTGGAGACAGAGGGAGGTGACTTCTTTTGAAATTTGAATAAAAAAGGGAAGCAAGAGGTTGGACAACGATTGGAGAAAATTACAGTGTGAAGAGAAATTTGCTTATGTTTTTATAATTTATGTGTTTAGCTGTGGGAAAGAATTGATATTGAAAAAAACTGAGGGAGGGACTGAAGATTTTGGAAAAAGGGAAAAAAATGATGGAAGGAGGTCTTGAAAAGGAAGAGATAAACTGGAATCAAGGACACACATTAATCCTCACCTCTGAGATTGGGATAAAAAAGGATGGGGGTAGGGATGGAGTGGATGGTATGGTCCATGACTGAGGCAGCACTAATGAACTGAAAGCAGCTGGAATAGGAGAATAACTCAGCTACTAAAGGTTAGAACAAGGCAGGGGTCAAAGCTAGACTAACAAGTCAAAACAAGATATGCACCAGTGAGACTATAACTGTGATCTCTGGTCCTTCAGCATGGATATTGGCTAGGGACTTAGGGATACAGAGTCTCAGGCTCTGCTCCAAAGTACTGAATCAGAAATTTTTGGGATAGGGCCTGGCCTTCTAGGTGATTATGATTGTCTTCATTACTTTTCCTTTTGCTGAAACAAAATACCCAGCACCCAAAATTAAAAGAAGGAAGGAAGGAAGAAAGGAAAGAAGGAAGGAAGGAAGAAAGGAAAGAAGGAAGGAAGGAAGAAAGGTTTATTTAGCTTATAGTTTGTAGAGGTTTCAGTCCATTATCAGTGACACCAAGGCAGGGTTCCTTGGTAGATGTACATCAAAGAGGAAAAACAGTTTATGGCAGACAGAAGTCAGCAAGAAGCAAGCAAATGACAAGCCACAAAGGGCAATAGCAGCTTCTTTCCATCCCTTAGGATGGGTAGCACTCATCTCTAGGGCTATGCCAAGCCAATCAGTGGACTAATTTAGAAATCACACACCCTTAATCCCAGCATCACATACTGTAGATCCAGCCAGTTTGGAAAAGCTCCATCTATAACTGCAAGAGGTGATTTTTTTTGTTAGTTTGTTTTTGGTGCAGGGAGGGGGATCTAGACACAAGCCATAGCACTGGTGTTCTTTGAAGTTTGAGAAGCATGCATATACATAAAAGCGAGGCCTTTATAAGGCTCTGGGTGTGGCTGTGCAGGTGGGGGACAACTCTACACTAACGCTAAGAATGAAAACACCTGAGTGATTGATGGTGGGGGGGATTCAGTCAAGCCTGAGGGAGGCCCCCAGGGGTAGAAGTTGAATTTCTCCAGGATGGATCCTTTGTACATTTATGGAAAGTCTTGCCTTTCCTTTTTTTTTTTTTTTTTGAGGGCTTGGTAATTGATGACTTCAATCTGAATTAGCCATGTATACGTATACACAAACAGGAAAAATATATCTACAGTAAATAAGTTTAACAAATAACTAAATAGTAACTAATAAGGGATTAACGTTTGTGGTATGGCTAACAATCAGATCAAAACTTCTGAAGCTTTGGCCTAAAGCAATCTGTCTTATGTCCCAGGTGGCACTGACTTAATGCTAACTGACTTAGTACCTACAGCAGACATCCTTAAGAATATCTTGTTTACTAAGAGAAATCAGACATGCAGCTGTGAAGCAGTGGGAAAGGGAGAAGAGTGTACTCTGGTTGGCTCAGGAAAATTCTGTGGGAAGGAATGAGACATAGGCTGGACTTATAAGGAGGTAGATAGGTTGAGAGGAGGGAGCCAGGCCTGGTAGAGGCAGGCAGGCATGGACACAAACAAAGAGGCAGGAAGGAACGGTGCTGCGTGGCAGGACAAAGAGCAGCCTAACTGCTTCACCAGATTTGAATGCATCTATATGTGGATGAATTTCAAATGTTTATCTGCAGCTCTGACCTAAACTTTAGAGCTAGATACCTATCTACACTTGCATGTCCAGTGAGCATCTCAGATTCTACATGTTTGGACCTTAGTTCATTTCACTCCCATGTTGGTTTTATTGAAACTTTCCCAGTCTCAGTAGATGGCAAATCCATCTTTCTAGTTGCTCAGTCCAAAGCTATAGTCTCATTTATCTTTGACACTAGTCTTTTTCTTTCATGTCACAACCCAACTGTTAGAAATACATCAGATGTACTTACAAAACTGATCCAGAATCTGTTGACTTCTCTTTGCTTCCACCCTCAATGTCCAGGCTCAGTAAACCATCTCATGGAGATGACTGTAGTAGTTCCTAACAGTCTTTCCACTTAAACCTTTTACCTTGCCCCTGTCTACTCTCGACACAGCAGCTAGAGTGATCCTTTGAAAAAGAAAGTGCAGATGCATCACTGCTCTGCTCAGAGCCCTACCACGGTTCCTCATTTTGCTCAAAGTAAAAACCAGAGTCCTTACAATGGCCCTCCATGACCCTGTTCCCTGATGCCTCTTTTTCATTGATTCTCCCCCTCATTCCCTTAGTATAACTAGTTTCTGAAATGCATCAATCACACTTTGCTCTAGGACCTCTGTGTTGGCTGCTTTTACTGACTCAACATCCCTTTACCCTCTTATCCACAGGTTTGTTCTCTTCTCCTTCAAGTTGTGTCTCAAATACTGTTTTCTCATTGAGAGTGTATTTAAAATTGCATCTTTCCTCTTAAACAATCCTCATCTGCCTTATCCTACACTACCTTTTATTTCTGTGAAACACTTTTCACTTTATAAAGTCCTTATAATTTCCCTGTTTAGGGTTTAGTGTTTATTGTGTACTCCTCATAGGAGAGTAAACTCCATAAAGGTAGGGATCTCAGCTGTTTGTACTCAGCTGGCATTTGGAACCACCCAAATGCCAGTGCCTGACACAAAGTAGGCTTCTTGTAAATACCTATTGGAAACATTTTTAAAATTGTAGTTAATAATAATAAAAGTACCGAAGAACTTAAAAATCTAGCTGTAGAACTTTAGATAGTTGTGCATTACTTAACAAGTAAGACACGTTCTGAGAAAGGAGTGATTAGTCAATGTCAGCACTGTACGAACATCAGAGAGTACTTATTAGGATGGCTATGTCGTTAGATGACAGAGTCTAATGGGACCACTGTCCTGTATGCAGTCAGCTATTGACTGAAATATTATATAGTATAGGAGATGAAACAAAATGTAATTTTCAAAATAATATATAATATATAAATAATATATAATATATAAATAATATATAATATATAATATATAATATTATTATCTTTTTATAATATTTTTGGAAAAATTAAAAAAGTTTCCAAAAGGTTAATTAGAAGGTAGAAACTAGAATAGGTTGAGGGTGAGGCAAATTATATAAAGGTAGCCTTAAACAGTGGGAATGACTAAGAAAGGGCAGATTTAAGGGACTTTTTCAGGGGACAACACACACACAAGCACATATGCATATAAACACATACAAATAGAATACATGATTATAAAGAAAACCCAGGAAGGTAATGAAGAAAGTTGGTCTTGATGGGGAAAGAAGTCAGTTGTAAATGTGTTGATTTGGAGATTTGCAAATTTTTGTATTTTTAAATTTATTTGTTGATGCTGTGATCAAGTAAAAATAAAAAAAATGCTCAGTAGATAGGGTAGGCGTTTAAACCTGGGTTAGAGCTACACATCTTAGAAACATCTTTAAAACTGTGGTAATTAAATTTATGAAAACAAAGGTTTCTGTAGCAAGAGAAGCACAGACACCCAAGCACAGACTCTTGGTAAACAGCTACAGTTCTTATGCCCAGGGGCACAGGGAAGAGAGGCCAGAAACAGAGCCAGCGGCTGGAGTGGAAGCATCAGGGAAATTAAAGAGCAAAGGAGAGCGGAGAAAAGGTGGTAACCGGCAGTGCCAGGCATCTGGTGCTCCACGGGTGCCTGTGGTATACATGCCATAGAAGTCAGAGAAAGACCAGGGTCCTAGGAAAAGTGAAGTTGTTCAGAATTAAGGAAATAGTAGATAAGAGATAAGGGAAAAGCCCCTTCTTTGGGGGGCTTCTAGGGAACCCCGGTAGTAAGTAAATGGAAGTAGTAAGGTAAACTATGCTCCAAAGCAGTGGTAGTGATACAGAAAAGCAAATACCTTTTTACAACAGCACAAAGGATATATCAAAATAGTTTAACAAAGCTATTGGAGCCTTGTACAAATGTTTTAAAATCATGCCTTGTGTTTTCATGTTTTTCAAGCATTTGATATTTCTTCTTTTCCTCCCTTGTTTTCTGCCTGCCTGATTCTCCCTCCCCATGCTCCTTTCTTTCTTCCCTTCCCTTCCCTTCCCTTCCCTTCCC
>PVLA01013030.1:0-39692 GCA_004027455.1 Hydrochoerus hydrochaeris | reverse complement strand
GAACACAAAAACAGGAGAGAAACATTTGATAAAGAATATAAAGAAAATATAGAATACATGAAGCAGATTCAAAGAGACTACCAGGAAATTAAAAACTCCATTGAAAGCTGGCAAAATGCCTTAAAAGAAACTAAGGATAGACTATCAAAACTTGAAGACAAGTTTGCAATGTGTGATCATGAAAGGAAAGATCTCTTAAAAAAACAAGGAAACAGGCAGTAACAATACAAAGCCTAGAAGATGACAAGAGAATCTACAATTTAAGAATAAGAAACGTGAAAGAACAAGCAGGAATACATACAGGTGAATTACAAAGGCTATTCACGGAAATAATTAAGGAAAACTTCCCAAGCATGGGAAAAGAAAATGACATTCGGTTGTGTGAGGCATACAGAACTCCAGCCACCTACAACCAAAACAGAGCTACACCCAGACATACAATAATCAAGATACCAGAAATTCAATATAAAAACAGAATATTAAAAGCCATCAGAGAAAAGAAACAGATTACCTATAAAGATAAGCCCATCAGAATCATGGCTGACTTCTTGACACAGACCATCAGATCAAGAAGAGCTTGAAGCGAAGTCTTCCAAGTCCAGAAGGAAGGTGGCCACCAGCCCAGATTGATGTACCCTGCAAAACTATCACTAGAAATTAGTGGAGAAACAAGATGCTTCCATGACAAAGAGGAACTGGGGGAGTTTGTGACCACCAATCCAACCCTGCAGAGAATACTGAAGGACATTCTAGAGAGAGAGAAAAAAAAATACTAGCATTTTAGGAACAGTGGCAGAAAGGCCTCAATGAGTGGGGTAGGCAGTAGAATGAAGGAGAAAACTAGACAAACAAAGGCAGAAAAATAGCATAGCAGAAATGATGCAGAGAAGGATAACTAGAATCTCTAACATAGATGGCCTTGATACACTATATTGTTAATAGTGCACCAGGATTTAAAACCCACATTACTCACACCACTCTGTTTAGATGTATTATATTCTGTTCCAGTCATTCTACCTGTACTAGATTTGAGGGCACAGACAGAAATCCCAAAAATAACAGGATATAGTATGGTAATCATCCTTAATTTCCTATTAACTTAATCTAAATCTCTATATAACCTACACTGTTTTACCATGACTGATCATAATCGAATCTGGTTTGTTAGATTGCTGTTTTGTATTGACAGATTTTATTCAAAGCTGTTATGATTGATAGCATCAAGTCTGAGAGTATAGGCAACTACACTTAAGATGACAAGATCCACTAGAATATCCACTATGGTTTGATTATTACCTGCCTTTGAAGTTTTATACTGTCTACAATGTTTTATTTTTACTAATATTGTTATGTACTGCTATATTCAATTATACTGCTATATTCAATTATGCCTGATTATATAGACAATTTTATTGAAGATAATAAGAAACAACACAGTAATCATTATAGATCACCTTGTACTGTGGTTTTATACAACTCTTTGGTTTCATGTTTTTATAGGAATTTGTTTTGTTTTGTCTTGCTATGTTTTTTTTCCCTCTAATACAGAAAGGATACAAATACATGTAGAGATTCATGCATGCATAGCTGTTTACACTCTCACTGTTTGATTATCTACTGTGTATGCTTTAATTTTATAACTTGAACAACTATTTCTAATAGGACAATATGTAATCTATCAACTAGTGATTTCTTATTGTTTATCTTTTTTTTGAAATTGTGTATTATCTGTACCCTTTACATGCTTTTATTTCTCTTCAACTAAAAAAAATTTTAAAAAAATACTAAACAAAAGAACTGTATCTTATTTTGATGCTAATAAGACTTCAAAGATGTGGCTGAAAGAATAAATTTCTATTGATGACAAAAAATATTCTTTTAAACTAACAGTCTAAGGCAGATTTTTGTGTCACATAAAAATTAGAAACTCAAATAGAAGTTTTAAAATATCCCAGTTATTTTTAAATATCAAAAAAAACCACAGAGCTAAAACTAAACTTAGCAAATGTCTAATATGTAATATAGAAGAACATATCCACTGCCTAGTTTAGAATCTTATGAAAATGAGGATAAAAAGCACTATATAATTTGTCAAGGGTCAGTTACCTGCCACATGCAAAGCAACAGCTTAACCCAGATCTCAAGAATCTCTGCTCATGATTACTTCTAGAATACTTAGAGCTTATCAATCCATAAATAACAGTTCTTTAAAGCCACAGCCAGTAGTTGCTATGATTTTGGCCTAATTTCATTTTTTGTGCCCTTCTAAAGTGTTTTTCTGATTTTCATACACATACAGGGCACAAATCTCCTAAGCATATTCTACTTGGCATTTTGTTTTTCAATACCTATTATGATAATTCCTGATAGTTATGCCAGCATATTTTTCTACAGCAACTGCATTTAACTAACCTGTTTATGGGGCCACAAATATTATTATTCTGTCCACTGTTTCAAATGAACTTAATGTTGCTGTTCTGCCATATCAGAACTTTTTCTGGTCTTTTTCCCATATTCTTTTTCAAAAAGGGTATATATCTTAGTTTTTTCAAGTTAAGAAACTAATTCATTATGAGATTCCCTTTTAAAGATTCTTTAACTCAAATGTTGCTGTCATCTTTGTTGCATGTATGATGTCAAACACTGAGAATTCTTCCCAAGCAAATTCTTGTAGATGACGTTTTCAAAAGTGTATTCTTTCTATCATGATCTCAAGACTTTCAGGGAATGAGGAGAGAAAAAGCAAAAAGGTTATTGGTCTAATGAGGCTAAGGAAAAGCATTTTCTGTATTCTACTCATTGAGGTTCACATATATAATGGTGTATTAAAAGCTCTGCTAAGTTCTCCAATGGGGGGAAAAAATGGTTTTCATTCTTTATTTCCAAAATGTGCTTAACTAGGCAACCTGTGTCCTCCACTTAACACCAAATATAATTCCATAGAATTTTACTACATGATAAATACTAGGACAAATAAGTGTGTAGAACCTATCATGTAAGTACTCGGTAAAAGATAACTACTATTATTATGAATAATTGGGTCAACTAGTCACTAAACTAATCCATTAAACTCAAGATAGTAGGCTGCAGTACTAATGTGCTCTCTCCAAAGAACCTTCTCCCATTGCTTCCTGGCTACCACATTGAGCAGCTTTCCTACACTGCTCTTCCACCATGTCATTTATGCCTGGGAGCTAGTCAACCATGAAGTGAACCCATGAACCAAAATAAACTTCCCCTCCTTCAGTATGTGGGTGTCAGGTATTTTCCCCAGAATCAAAATAGTACCTAAATCATTAACCTTTCTAGTCAGTTTCTTAATATATAAACTGATAGGATCACCACCAATTTTTGTAAGGTTGTGGTATCTGAAATGCCACATCTAGGTTACAGCAGGCATTTAAATGTAAATTAACTGGTTTTGTGATTCTACTGAGATTCACTGACTTCTGGAAATCTTAAATAATATAGATTTGGCCATGCAAACTGTCCTATTTTTTCTCCAAAAAAGATACTTCTTGAAAATTAAAGCCCCTTCTGTCTCTTAAGGTTCCTTTCTCAGGCTGGGTGTAGTATACATCTATAATCCTAGTACTCAAGGGGCTGAAGTGAGAAAATCACTTAAACTCAGGACCCTGAGACCTGTCTGGGCAATAGAGCAAGACACTAGTCTCAAAAAAAGAAAAAATTCTTCTCTGAAATCTATTAGCTAGCTATCAATCATTAGCTCTCTGGTTAAAGTTTTTACATTAGAATATTTTCGTGAAGAACAATAATTGAGGGCAGGGTGCATGTGCAGTATTGGCAACTAAACCCAGGGCTACATCTCCAGCCCTTTTAAAAATGTTTTTATTTTTTGGAAAAGCCATTAAATTGTTTAGCCTGGGCTATTTTGTGATCCTATTGCCTCAGTCCCCTTGCCCTCAGTAGTGGGATTAGAAGTATTATATCACCATATATGATTAGATTTGACTATATATTTCATATAAGTAGAATCACACTATAATATGGTCATTTCTTCCTTTTTTCTTTTTTTATTTTAAACATCAAAAGCAAAAAAGAATAGAAATGATACATAATTTTTTAAAAAAATAGGAAATCAACACTAGTCAATATATCACATAGTGTTATTTTAGACATAGTTGCTCAGGTTACAAGATCTAGGCATGAAAAATGATCAAACAAACAATGAAAGCACAAACTATTTTTTTGATGCATTGAGATTAGTACTATAGTCATCTATCTTGTATACATATACATACACCTATAACTATTTACATATAATCTTTTCCCCTCTTCCTTTTCTGCTTTCTCCTATCCCAGTTTTCTTTATTTTTGAGCACTTTCTTCCTTTTCATTATCACAACATCTATTGTACATTTTGAATCTTATTACTCTTTCAGGTTTTTTTTCCACTAGGGAAACAATATGATATTTACACTGGGTTTGATTTATTCCATTTATGAGTATGGTCTCAAGTTGTCTCCATTTACCTATAAAAGCCTCAAGTTTATCCTTGTTTGTAGCTGAGTAATACTCTATTGTATAAAAATACCACATCTTTTTTATCCATTCTGTGGTTGATGGGCATTTGGATTGTTTCCAAGATTTAGCTATTACAAATTGTGTTGCTATAAACATCAGTGCACATATATCACTGTGACATGATGTTTTCAATTTTTCTGGGAAAATACCCAGAAGAGGAAAAGCTGGGTTATATGGGATGTCCAATCTTAGTTTTTTGAAGAATCTCCACATTTATTTCCACAGTGGTTGTACCAGTCTACACTCCCAACACTCATTCATGATTTAAAAAAAAAAACCTATAGAAACTTGGAACAGGTGGTCATTTCTTACTAACTTAACATTTTTTTCAATGTTTATCCATTTAGAACCTGTACTAAATTCAATTTCTTTTTACTGCAGTAATGTTGTATAGTGTTGTAGTCAGGGTTTTCAAGGAAAATGATTTAATATAGGACACATAATTATAGAATTATTTTATAATCACCACATTGTATAATTATTCAATAGAATGTTCTATAACTTATAGTAATGTTCTATATTTTATAATAATCCACCACATTGTACAATTATTAAATAGAATGTTCTGTAACTTTAAATTCACAGGTTTAGTGATAGCATAATTTTAAGAGAAAATATATACCAAACAATCTGCTGAATGATCTCAGTTTTGTTTCAGATGGAACACAAGGTACAACAATACTGTTATGTTATACAAAAGATAAGTACTTTAAAATGCAATTCAGAAAGATTAAAAGAATGAGAAAAATATACCGGGATGTCCACACAAACTTGTACACTAATATTCATAACAGCATGCATTACAGTCGCCCCAAAGTGTAAACCCAATTTCCCTTCAACTGATGAATGGATAAATAAAATATGGTATAACTATATGTGATGGATTGACAACTGGTGGTAAACTTGTAACACCCAGCTTAACTGAAATGGTGTGGTGTTGAGTGCTGGTGGTCCACCTGAGAATTGTTCTCACCATAAAAAGGAGACCTGAGAGGGCCAGGGATTTAACTCAGTGGCATAAGTACCTGCCTTGCAAGCATGTGGTCATGAGTTCAATCTCAGTACCAAGGGAAAAAAAAAAGTGAGACCCGAGTAAGAAAAAGTTTCGTTGTTAGTTCTGTTGCCACTGGTTCTCCTGGAGGAACCTAAGATTCTTTCCTGATATGAACTTGGCTGTTCTCATTTTCAGAGGAGTAAGGCACTTGTTGTTGCTGAGAATGGCAGCAGTTCACTTTGAGGGAGCTCTGGTCCTTGCTTTGAGCATCGCTTCCTAGCTCCAGAGGGGAAGATGGTGTACTATTCAGTCTGCTGGATGAACTTGTCACACTGGCTTCCTGATATGAATTTGGCTGTTATCATCAGAGGAGCTTGGGACCCTCTTGTCACTGAGGATTGGCTGTGATACTTTTTGGCAGATCTCACCCTTATTTTGAGTGTTGCTTTCTGGCTCTAGTGCACAACACTCAGCCTACTGGCACAGATCCTTCATCACACTGGCACAGACTTTCTAGCTTCCACCACTGACCTTTGGGCTTCCCAGTACAGACCCATAAAGCAGACTTGCATGAGACATTGTTGTGGGCTCTAGGCCTCCGGCTGGACTTGTGGCATGCACTGTCATGGGTTCTAGGTGTTCAGGTGGATCCATGGAGGACGTTTCCATGGAATCAAGGTCCTCAGCTAGATTCTTTGGGTCTTTAGTGTATGGACAAATTTCCTGAAATTTTTTGTATCTGACTCTTTGGGTGACTATTATAAAGATAACTGAGGAAGTTAGTTAAGTGTCCTGTATTGTCTTGTACTTGCAAACCCTGACTACAACAGTTCATAATTTTAAAATGTGGTTGCTCTGTCATTTAGCATTCTACTAGATTTTTTTCAATAATAAAGATGATAGTGTAACTCAGATTTATTTACTTGTTTTATCTTCATAACAATCATATGGAATAGATTAATATTTTACTACCTGTTTAAGAGATGAAAAAACCGAAGTCCAGGGTTGTTAATATGTAGTCTTTTTTATCACCTATTCTATGGATTCTTTGACTCATGCAATGCCAGCAGGAATCAGAAAAAAAAGAGCAAAAGCTTTAGAATCTAACAGGATTGGTAGCAAGTTTTCTCCATAGATAGAGGCCCAAAAGGACACTGTTACATAGAAAGAGCAGCACCTTCATTGGAATATGATGGTTAACAAGATCACAGGCAGAAACGACATGACAGAAGGGCATTGCAAAGGAATACTGCTTCCCTGATGTCAGTCAGGAAGCAGAGACAGAAGAAACAAGAACAACAATGCACCATTTCAGCTCATTCCATCAATTGCCCAACTCCATCAAGGCACATTTATCTAGAGATAGTGTATCAATGGATGAATCCACTCATGCAGCTAGCACCCCCATGATCCAGTTACATTCCAAACATATGACACCTTTGGAAGATATTTTAGATCTAAACCATAACAATTAGCATGTATTCTATTAGGTTTTTATGACAAAACCAAATTCATATCTACTCAGAGACCTCCTGTTTTGTCTGAAGCAGAGTGGGGTAAGGTATGGTGATACCATCAAGTTTGAAACCTTTTTCTGCTTTTACCTCAAACAACTGAGTGAGAAAAGCTGGCATATAGCTTTTTGTTTTGTTTTGCCTGCAGAGTAATGTGTTTTTTCTCAGTCACTAACTGTAACAACCCTATTTCTTTTGTCTCACTTCTCCTAAAACATACTGCCTATATTTTATACTTCTCAGTGTATCTCCTCTTAGATAACTGATTAAACTTTTGGATTTGGGGAAAATCCATGCAATGAGACACTGAAATATTTTCTTTTTTTATTTTTTTTTTATTTTAAAGAAAATAAAACAAAAGAAGACAGATCTAAGCAGATCAGAACAGAACAACGTAAGCAACACAGCACTTCATAACAAGACAATTGGATATTAACAGTAGCTATCATGTCTCTTTCTTTGAAATAGTTGAGCTTAGCTTTATACACAATAATGTCAAACATAAAAAAATAGAATAAAACCACTCAAGAGAATGAAAGTATTGCAAGGCATTCTGAACCAAATAACCGAAGATGGACAATGGCTACTATATTATCACATTTTCCATAAAAAAATTTGTTTATACTATCATACATATTAAAATCCAATAAGACACAACATGATAAAAGCAATGGTAATAGAAAAACAAGAGCATGGTAGGACTTCAGAGCAAGATGATATCAAATCAACAATGGCTGCCATATTGTCTTTTCTTCAAAGTAACTATTCATACCATCACATATATTAAGATAAAACAAAACAGAATAAAACCATTCCAACCAATGAATGAAAACATGACTTCAAAGTAATATAATGGTGAACCATGATTACCATAAAATCTTCTGTACTCTTACCATTTCTTACACTAGGGAGACTATATGGTATTGATACATGTGAGTTTGATTTATTTCACTTATGAGTATGGATTCAAGTTGCATCCATTTATTTATAAATATCTCAATGTGATCATTCTTTATAACTGAGTAGTACTCCATTGTATAAAAGTACCACAATTTTTTTTTTTATCTATTCCTCACTTGATGGGCACTTAGGTTGTTTCCAAGATCTGGCTATTACAAATTGTGCCACTATAAACATGGGTGCACATATATCACTGTGGTAAGATGTTTTCAGTTCTTCTGGGAATATGCCTAAGAGTGGAATAGCTGGATCAAATGGGACCTCCAACCCCAGCTTTTTAATCTCCAGATTGACCTTCACAGTGGTTGCAGCAGTCTACACTCCCACCAACAGTACAGAAGAGTTCCTTTTCCCCCACAGTCTCACCAGCATTTGTTGTTGGTAGTTTTGTTGATCCTGGCCATGGACTTCTCTAACTTGTGTCTCTTTCTTTTCCTTGTTTCTTCAGGGTAGCAGTGGTAGGGAAATGCATCACTGAGTAAGCCCAAAGATTTCCACATACATCAAGAATAAAGCAACAAGGCTACAGTTGTGACTCAGGGCTTTCCAAAGTGAGCAGCAAGGAGAATACATTGAGAAAGTTATGAAAATATAGGTGGTATGCTCAGAGTTAACCACAATATAAGCAGAGACTTTAGACAAATGCATCATGAAAGGGAACCATGGTAAAGCCATGCCAGAGTATAAAATTACTAGGTCATCAAAAAACTGAGTTTAAAGTTATATGAGGAGTTAAATCATATAACTTGCACCCTTTAGGAGAAGATGTCAATATATTGCCTAAAAATAAAAACCATTAGAGTCAGTTTTCCAGTGATTGGTCATTGTCTATCCAAAAACCAGCATAAGGCCAGAATATAAGTTCCCCTCCCCAAATACACTTGAATACTAATGTGAAAAGAAGTAACACCACTATTTGCATTTGTGCTTCAAATAAGAGACAGAGGTCACTGGTCTTATATCTTCTGTAAAGTGACAGGGAAACAATAGTGCATTTTTAGAAAACAGTCATCTTTCTTTACTTTCCTTAATTCAACTATTCTTTATCTACATATTTTTAATTATTCTGGAAATATAATTCTATGTCAAAGCCATTTTTCACTTGAAAATAATGTCTGTAATCATGCTAAATAACTATGTAACATTTTCTCATAGTTTTTCTATACTGAAACATTTTCTAATTTTGTATACTTTTGTTTTTGCATAAAGGCTATGGCTTGTGTTTAGATGTCCCTCTAAAGCCAAATGTAGTCACAGGTGAGGCTTTTCAGGGGTGGCTAGATCTAGAGTGTGTGATGTTGGGATTAAGCATGGATGATTACTAAATTAGTCCATTGACTGGTTTGGCATAATTGAGTGTAGATAATGGGAAGGCCTACCTTGGCTGTGAGCACAACCTACCCAAAGAGTGTGAAGCCTGGATAGAATATAACTGGGGAAAAACAGGTTGCTATCATGGCTTGCTGCTTGCTTGCTTCCTTACTATTTTGCTGCTTTGATGCCTTCCTGCCTTCTGCCTGCCATGAACTTTTTCTCCACTATGATACTCCTCTGCCATGCCACCTTGCCTTGGAATTAGCAAACTATGAATTGAAACCTCTACAAACTGTGAGTCAAAATAAACCTTTACTTCTTTGAGTTTCAGCATTGTGTATTACCTCTTAACAATGAAAAAAGTGACTAAAACATTAAGCATAATACTTGTTACAATACATAATGATTACAATCACTGTAGGAAACTGGTAAATATACATGCCATATTCCGATATGTTTTCCTCTCCCTCCAACCTCTTTTCATTTTTCCAGTATCAGATTCATTTATTTATCTTCTAAGGTCTGATAAAATTAATTATTACATATACTAATTAAAACTAATAGGCCAAAGAATATATAAAACACATAAGACAACAGTAGTAAATCAAGGTATACTTTTAAGATATACTACCTCACTAGATTAATCTTTATATTTCTAGACTCCCTTTAAAACAAAAAAAGTCTAAGTTACACTGTAAAACATATTTAATAATTTCAGTAATATAGCAGATTTTCTTATATTTAACATGTTTTCAGGATTCACTAAAAATTTTGGAAAATTTATTCATGCCAATAATTTCTCTTTCTTTTTACATTAATCTCTCACATTCTGTCTTCCAATAATTTCTATAACTTTCTTTTTACATTAAAATCTCATGTCTTTATCCTTTAACTAAATTTTTAAAAATCAATAAAAATATATTTTATATAGAGATCAAATTCATCTAAAAAATAACTTTTTTAACTATACTATTTATAAACTGTTGTCTTAAAAACAACATAGTTATCATTGAAGACTATCTCTATTATACCACTGCCTGATTATTAAGTAGAATTTAATAATTTATTAAGAATAGCCTTGTACATTATTTTACTTTGTCTTGGAAACAATCCCATGAGTTGCATAGAAATTATTGATATCATTTTAAAGATATAATAGGTTCAGGGGCTCAGCTAAAGATGGTGGATCAGTAAGCAGCAAAATATGGAGCCTCCCTGAGAGAAACACTCAGATGCCAGAATAAAACATCCTGGAGAAGACCAGATGGAGGGAGATAGATCCTCTCAACCCAGGAAGAAACTAAAGGGAAAGGAGCTGGTCAAACTCATGGTCGTGGTGCTACCATTGGAACTGCTCAGATTTGCAGCCACAGCACTCTTGCTGGAGCTGCTCAGACTCGTGGTCGCAGCACTCTCACCGTTAGAGCCACAACTGTGCTGAAGTCTGGGGTCAGCCAGCCCAAGGGATAACAGAGCTGGCATGGAGATCTGCACTAACCCACAGTGAGTGCTCGCAATTAGACCCTCCCACAGGAAAGGGGTGATGGACTGGACAACATACTGTAATCCAGCAGAACAGGCCTGAACAAGGAATGGCAGTGACTTCAGCTGGTTGCTCCCTGCCCAGAGCAGATTGGTGGAATCTGCTTGGGCTGGGTGATGCCCCTGGCCAGGACCCAATAGCCATGGACGAAACTGTCTCCGAGGTTGTCCCAAACTGGTTCTGCCCCTGTAGCACACACTAACATGGTGAAGGCCCCCTGCTGGTTGACTGGCTCAGAAGGGAGGGACCAGCCTACATTGTCCCTGCTTGCACCTCAATGACTAACAGCAAACTGCAGAGGGCAGAAATCCCTAGCCAGTACACTTCAGAAGAACCATAGCCAACAAAGAAAGGGGCTGAGACTTCCACCATATACCTGTATGGAAGAAACCAGAAACATGACAAGAGAAAGAAATAACAAAAAGCCTCCAGTCCCCAACCCAGGGAATATTGGTGCAGGAGAGGTAAATACAGAAGAGATCAAAGGCAGCAAACATGCAATATTGGACATGGCATCAGCTGACATAAAGAGATATCTCTGTGACATCATAGACAAACTCAAAACTGAAATATTAATACAAGCAAAGCAAGATATAAGAAGATTAATAAAAGAAATGCAAAGCACCTCTCAAGAAGACACAGATGGAAGAATGGAGGAACACACAAAAAAGGAGAGGAATGTTTGATGAAGAATATAAAAAAAAACCCTAGAATACATAAAACAGATTCAAAGAGATTACCAGAAAATTAAAAACTCCATTGAAAGCTGGCAAAATTGCCTAAAAGAAACTACAGATAAACAAAACTTGAAGATAGGTTTGCAATGGGTGATTGTGAAAGGAAAGATCTCTTAAAAATAACAAGGAAACAGGCAGTAACAATACAAAGGCTAAAAGACAACAAGAGAATCTATAACTTAAGAATAAAAAATGTGAGTGAAGAGGCAGAAGTAAACACAAAGGAAATACAAAGGCTATTCACAGAAATAATTAAGGAAAATTTCCCAAGCATAGGAAAAGGAAATGGTATTCACATGTATGAGGCATACAGAACTCCACCTACAACCAAAACAGAGGTATACTCAGACATATAATAGTCAAGATCCCAGAAATTCATCACAAAAACAAATATTAAAAGCCATCAGAGAAAAGAAACAGATCACCTATAAAGGAAAACTCATCAAAATCATGTAGAGAGAGAGAAAAAATACAAGGATTTCAGGAACAGTGGCAGAGAGGTCTCAATTATCAGGGCTGACAGTGGAATGAAGGAGAAAAGTAGACAACCAATAGCAGAAAAATAGCACAGCAGAAATGAGGCAGAAAAGGTTGGCTATAATCTCTAACATAGATGGCCTGGATACACTAACAAAAAGAAACACAGGCAGAGTAGATCAGGAGATAGGGTGAATTGAGATGCTCTGTATAGGAAATATAATTAACCTGAAAGGCAGTTTATGGACTGAAAGTCTAGTATGAGAAAAAAAATGTTCTATGTGACAGGGAACCTGAGAGAAATAGAGGCAACTCAACCAGCACCTGCGAAAGACATGATACTTTTGTGCAGTAGAGAACTACTCAGATATAATGAAGCAAAACCTTGAGGCTTTTGTAGGTAAAGGAATACAACTTGAAATCAAGCCCAGGAGTGAGAAGGTTCGGAACCACTTAGGTAAAAAGCAGGTTGCCTCCCCAATCTAAAAACTGAGGGAGTTGGTGGGACCCAAAATGTGAGGTGCACCCTATGGGAGTGAAAGGGGAGGAATTGTCAAAAAAAAAGGAAGGCAGAGGATACTGTTAATAGTATATCAGGATTTAAAATCCACATTATTCTCACTGCTCGGTTTAGATGGATTATATTCTGTTTCAGTTTGTCTACTTGTACTAGATTTGAGGGCACAGACAGCTATCCCGAAAACAGTAGGATATAATATGGTAATCACCCTTAATTTCCTATTGACTTAATTTGAAGCCCTGTATAACTTACACTGTCTTACTATGACTGATCTTATTTGAATTTGATTTGTTAAATAGCTGTTTTGCATTGACTGATTTTAATTTGAATCCGTTATGATTGATAATATCAAGTTTGAGGGTATAGGCAACTACACTGAAGATAAGAAGATTCACTAGGATACTCACTCTGGTTTGACTATTACCTGCTTTGAAGTCTTATAATGTCACCAATGTTTTGTTTTTATTAATATTGTTATGTACTGCAATTATACAATGCCTGATGATATAGACAATTCTATTGAAGATAACAAGAGACATCATAGTAACCATTGTAGATCACTTTGTATTATGGGTTTTATATGACTTTTTTGTTTCATATTTTTCTAGGAATTTGTTTTGTTTTGTCTTGTTTTGTTTTGTTTTTCCCTGTAATACAGAAAGGATAGCCACACATGTAGAGACTGATATATGCATAGAATGTGTAGACAGTTTGTGAGAACTGATTATATAACACATTATGAAATAAACAACTACTGTGAAGAAAAAGACACTATGGTACCCAGTGCTGATTCTGCAGCATCATGATGTGAAATCCAGCAACACTATTATTCTTTGTTCAAAGTGACTTTAGTCTATTTAGTTTTGTTTAATTTCAACATACATGAAGGTATGGACAGCTATTTTGAAGAGAATGAGAGACACTATGACAGCCATTGTTGACTTCCTCATTGTCTGGTCCTGAAGACCTTAAACACCTTCATCATCCTGTTTGGATCAGATTTATACTATGTTGTTTTGTATGAATTCACTGTATGTGAAGACATGGACAACTATTTGGAAGAAAACAAGAGACAATATGATAGATAGTGAAGGTCTCTGGTTGCCTTGCTTTGAAATCTATGTCTCTTACATTGCTCTTAGTTCTGTTTTGTTCTGTTTTGTTGTGTTTTTTACCCTCCTTAAAATAAAATTTAAAAAAAAGAAAATAGGTTCACAGGAATTTAAGTTACATGTCCAAAATTAAAATTACATTAAGTGGGAGGATCAAGATTGAGCCCTAGGCTTTCTGCCTTCCAAAAATGTGGATGAGAAAAGTCATTGTCCACTTATAAATTTGTCAAGACCTAAAGTAACTGGGACTATAACATTGTTTGAGGAGAACATTGTTTTTCCTAGAAGTTCATTTTTACCACTTCCAAATTCAATCCTAGCTTAGCCCTTTTTCACTAAATTCTGCCATGAGGCACTACTTCATATTTTAAGGGTGCCTATATATTTTGAAAATAGTTAATATTTTAATTACTATGGTTTCCATCCCTTTGAATTTAATGAGTATTAAATCCCTGTTTGAGCTCAGTATCATATAATACTAGATGAGTATTTTACATGCCTCTTTCATTCTGAATACCATCTTTTACCTGAATCATTAAAAATCTGAAGTGCTATTACAAGAAAAACAATTATGACTTTAACATGAGTAAAACAGTATTAAAATTAAAATGTTACCATTATATTTTATGTCACTATTCTTTTTCCAAGATTTAGTTCTATGATACCATTTATTTCAGAACTTCCTATAATCTGGGCATCATATATATTATTTTCACATCTACCCTATAAGGTTGATAATATCATGATCCTCATTTTATATCCCAGAACACTAATATTTGATGACATTATCATCCAAAGTCACACTATGAATCTGTAAAGACAGAATTCTAGACCTGCAGGCCATTCTCTTAAGAATTCATTATATGTCACTGATTTTTCTAGAACATATTACATTTCCTTTTTTCTGATGTTAATTTGTTAATAGACTAGACATCTTTAATATTTAACCTTTCCCTTATACAGATCCCTAACCATATCTTTTAACACTAATCAGTTTCTATTGTGACATATAATTTTTTTTTTATTTTTGCAATTGATGTTCTAGTCCCCTGTAAGTTCTTCACAATTTATTTGATATTTCCCATCTAATTTGGAAATCAGGTAAGTACTCTCTTCATAGACGCCTTTTTTAAACAATCATGCACTCTTCCACCTCAATCAACCCAAATTTGATTTTATCTTTGCTCATTAACTTTGCACTCAAAATGATATTTTATATTGGCATCTACTTTAAATTCATATTTACTAATGTTTATTTGAGCTACCCTGAAAGTCAGGAACATATATTCAACTTCATTGTCCTATACCACTTAAAATTACACCTTATATAATTTATCTCATTGGATGATTGATTAAAAAGAGAGTACTCAAAAGACAAATTGCCCACTACTAGAGATTTCATGGAAGTCATGAACTTATAGGTAAACAATAAATATGTATCTCCCAGGAACTTGTTCATTTAGTATACTTGATTTTTGTGGAATAAAGAAAAAGAACTAAGTAAACACTAATTACCAAATAGATTAATTCTGGAAGGTCATCCCATTATCCAGTAAATATTAACAATCCACTGAGAAGCAACACATTTTAAGGACAACATTTCAGGAGCTTAACTACTTACCAGTTCAACTATTTAAACACAAGATGACCACAAATTCCATTTTTTTCATTAATTTTTAAAAAATACTGTAACAGGAAATATAAAAATGACTATTTTACAAACTTATTCAAGAATCAACTGGTTGAACTCAGGTGAAATTTGACTGTAAAAGATAATTGGGTTTTGGAGTTTCCTTTCTGTGTTGATGCTTGCAAATGATTCATGACCCCTCCTCCCACCCAGAGGACATCAGCAGCAGTCAAGAGCAAAGTTGAGAACCTCAATGGCTTGACAGGAGTCTCAAGGACTCCTCTCTACACCAAGAAGACTTCAGCAGGCAAGGGAGGGCACAAATGAGTACTCCCCCAACACCCAGAGGACCTTGATAGGTGTCAGTGAAAATGCCAGAGTCTATGCAAACATTTTTTTAAAAATACAATTTGTAGAAGTAACAGCAGAAAATTTCCCAAGCATTGGAACAGAATCTGACATACAGATAAGTGAGGAATAAAGAATTCCAAACAGCAATAACCAAAATAAATCTATACTCAAACATATAATAAATAAACTCCCAGTTATTCAGCATAAAAACATTAAAAGCTGTTAGAGGAAAAAAAGATCACCTATCAAGGAAAGCCCATTAGATTCATGGCAGACTTCTCAACACAAACCCTCAAGTCAAGGGCATAGAGTGAAGCATTTGTACTTTCACTGTTCGAGTGATCACTTTTTTCATGCAATTATCTTGTAATCTGAACAACTGCCTTGAAGATAGCAATGCATAAAATATTAACCAGTGTTAATCTCCCATTATTTTGTCTTGAAATTCTGTATCATCATTTCTATTGATTTTAAAATAAAAAAAAATTAATGGAGAAACAAGATACTTCCAGAACAACGAACAAATTAAGTAATTCATGTTGACCAAACCAACTCTTTCTAGACTACTGAAAGATATTCTAGATATAGATAAAAATGATCACAATTCCCAGAACAGCAACAGAAAGAAACCACCAAGCAGGAGCAATTAAACAGAGGAGAAAAGCAGGGAACCAACAGTAGGAAAATATCATGATAAAGACATGATAAAGACAACTCAATACATATGAGTTATAACCATCAATGTAAATGAACTCAACTCACCAATCAAAAGAAACAGACTGGCAGAATGGATTGAGAAATAAGATATGACAATATTTATATACAAAAAATACATTTAATTTGAAAAGAAACTCACAGACTGAAAATCAAAACATAAAAAACAATCTCCCATGCAACAGAAACCTAAAAAAATGCAGGGGTAGAACTCTTGTTTGCAGACAATGTGAACTTTAAACCAAACATGACCAAAATGGATAAAGGTCACTACATATGCATTAGGGGAAAAATTCAAGAGGAAGAGATAACAATCATTAATATATATACAACAAATATAGGAGCACCAAACTATATAAGACAAATATTAATAAAAATGAAAAATAAAATATGCAATAACAAAATTGTAATGAGGGAACTTAAAACTCCATTGTCTAAAAGTTTTTTCCAGAAAACTGGAAAAAGTTAGCAGATATAACAGAAGTGAATCAAACATATGAATAAATGGACTTAATAGACATTTACAGAGTGTTCCACCAGACATCAGAATATACATTCTTCTCAGTTACACATGGGATGTTCACTAAAATAGATCATATACTAGTCCACAGAACATAGCTAAGTAAATGCAAAGGAATTGAAATTATCCCATGCATTTTACCTGACAATAGTGAACTGAAATTGAAAATTAATGGAAAAAGAAACTGCAAAAATTTCATAAACACATGGAAATTAAACAATACCCTTCTGAAGAAACAAAAGGTCACAGATGAAATTAAAGAAGAAATTAAACAATATCTATAATTAAATTTAAAAAGTAGATACAACATACAGAAATCTGTGGAATGCAATGAAAGCAGTCCCAACAGGGAAATATATGGCAGTGAATGCTCACAACAAAGAAACAGAATGAGCATGAATAATTAACTTAATGCTACACCTAAATCTTCTAGAAAAAGCAAGCAATTCAAGACCAAAGCTCATAGAAAGGAGGAAATCATAAAGATCAGAACAGAAAGTAATTACTTGAGAAATAAGAAAACAATACAAACAATTAATGAACCAAACAGTTGGTTCTTTGAAAAAATAAAAAAAACTGATAAACCTTTAGCCAACCTTAACAAGAAAGGGAAAGAAAATTCTCAAATTCATGCAATGAGGAATAAAACAGGTGAAATTACTAAAGATTCTATGGAAATTCAGAAGATCAACAATACCTAGTTTGAAAATCTTTACTCATATAGGCTGAAAACACAGAAGAAATGGACAGATTTTTAGAAATCTGTGAATTATCAAAGCTGAATCAGTAAGATATAAAATTTTGAATAATCCAACATCAATAACTGAAACTGAAAATGTAATTAAAAACTTACCAACAAAAAAGCTCAGTAATGATGGATTCATGGCTGAATTCTGCAAGAAATTTTGACAAAATTTAACATCAATACTCCTCAAATTCTTTAATAAAATTGAAAGGGAAGCAATTCTCTCTAACTCATTCCTGGAGGCAAGAATTCCTCAGATACCCAAACCAGATAAAGACCCAATCAGAAAGGAAAACTACAGGCCAATCTCCCTAATAAACATAGATGGAAAAATTCTCAATAAAATATTGGCAAACAGGATACAGCAAATCATCAAGAAGATTATACACCATGACCAAGTGGGATTCATCCCAAGAATGCAGTGATGGTTCAATATATCAATAAATGTAATCCAGCACATCAATAGAGCCAAAAATAAGAATCACATGATCATTTCTATAGACAGAGGAAAAGCTTTTGATAATATCCAACATTCATTCATGGTAAGAACCTTACAGAAAATCAGAATAAATGGTCTTTATCTCAATATAATAAAAGCCATCTATGACAAACCAACAGCCAGTATCATATAATATAGCCAAAAACTGAAAACTTTTATTCTAAAATCAGGAACAAGACAAGGATATCCATTATCACCACTCCTATTCACCATAGAGCTGTAAATACTAGTCAGAGCAATTAGACAAGAGAGAAAAATAAAAGGAGTAAGGATAAGAAAAGAAGTTAAATTATCATTATTTGCAGAGGACATGATACTCTATATAAAAGGCCCCCAAAACTCCATTAAAGACTCCTAGGTATAATAAATAAATTTAGTAATGTAGCTGTAAAAAAAGTCAACACTCAAAAATCAATAGCATTCATATAAACAAACAACAAACTCACAGAGACAGAAATAAGAGAAGTCACACCCTTCACAATAGCATCCAAAAAAATGAAATATTTAAGAATCAATCTAAAAAAAGAAGTAAAAGATCTATTCAGGGAAAACTATAATATCCTGAAAAAAGAAATTGAAGGATCTCAGAAAATGGAAAGGCAATCCTTGTTCATAGATAGAAAGAACAAATATTTTGAAACTGGCCATTCTCCCAAAATCATTACACAGATTTAATGAAATCCCAATCAAAATACCACTAGCATACTGCACAGATCTAGAGAAATCATTCCTAAATTTCATCTGGAACCAGAAGAGACCTAAAGTAGCAAAGACAATTCTGAGCAACAAAGGCAAGGCAGGAGGCATCACAATCCCTGATGAAGTTATATTACAAATCTACTGTAATAAAATCAACATGGTATTGAAATAAACATAGACCTGAAGGTCAATGGAATAGATTACAAGATACAACTACAAACACACTCAGCCACCTTATCTTTGACAAAGGTGCCACACACCTTAACTGGAGATAGTCTCTAATAAATGGTGCTGGAAAAACTGGCTCTCCATATGATGAAAACTAAAACTAGACCCATGCCTATCACCATGTACCAAACTAAAGTCAAAATGGATTGAAGATCTAAATATTAAAACAGAAACACTAAATCTGCTGGAAGACAAAGTAGGTAAAAATCTTGAAGACATAGGGGTATGTAGAGAATTCATGAACAAAAATCCAACCGCATGAGAAATACTTCCCAGAATCAATAACTGGGATCTTGTCTTATTAAAAAGTTTTTGCATGTGAAAAGAAATCTCCAACAAAGTAAAAAGGAAACCCATGAATTTTGAAAAAAATCTTAGTCAACTGTGCCTCAAAGGACTTCTGTCTAGAACATATAACGAATTAAAAAAAAAAAAAAACAGACCCTCAAAATTCAAAGACCCAATCCAAAAACGGGCATCTGAGATAAACACACAGTTCTCAGATAAAGAAATTAAAATGGCAAATAAATACATGCAAAAATGTTCAGCATCAGTGGTTATTAGAGAAATGCAAATTAAAACCATGCTGAGATTCCAGCTCACTCCAGATAGAATGGCCAGGATAAAGAAAACCAACAACAACAAATGCTAGAGAGGCTGTGGGGGGAGGGAGGAACTTTTCTGCACTGTTGGTGAGAGTATAGACTGGTGGAACCACTGTGGAGCAAAGTCTGGAGATCCCTCAGAAGACTAGGATTGGAAGTCCCATTTGATCCAGCTATTCCACTTCTTGGCATATTTCCAGAAGAATTGAAAACATCATATCACAGTGATATATGTGCACCCCTGTTTACAGAAGCACAATTTGTAATAGCCAGATCTTGGAAACAACTTAAATGCCCATCAACTGAGGAATGGATAAAAAAGATGTGGTATTTTTGTACAATGGAGTACTCCTCAGCTATAAAGAATGATCACATTGAGATACATATAAGTAAATGGATGCAACTTGAGACCATACTCATATGTGAAATAAATCAAACTCACATGTGTAAATACCATATTGTCTACCTAGTATAGGAAATGCTAACTAAGAGTGCGTAAGATACAAAACTCTCAATAAATACAGTGAAAGAGTAAGAATATGCTCAAAGGGGGAAAAAATAACATCTCAGGGAAAAGGAAGAAAAACAAAAAAGATAAAAGAAAAAAATATCTAAATTTGTATAAACACACGATAGCTAAGATGAATATGCTACAAATTCTATAAGTTCATGGAACAAAACAATTAGCATTCATAGGATTGGGACAATTTTGCATGTTTATGTCTGTTGATCTAATGAACTCTTGAAGATCACTATGTAAAATAACAATCTTGTTTATGTTTCTACCACCTTGTTTTGAAGGCCTGTATGTCACTGTTTTGGGCTCTTTGCCACTATTATGTATTTGTCTTTTTGTTTCTTGTTTTTCTAGTAATCTGTTTTGTTTTGTTTTTCTTTCTAATATACAAAGGACAGGTATACATGTAGAGACCATACATGACAAAACTTCGCCTAAACAGTTTATGAGAATTGATTATATTATGCATGATGAAATGAACAGCTACTTTGAAGAAAAAGAGACATTATGGTATCCATTGCTGATTTTGTCTCTATTCTTTGTTCAGAGTGATTTTAGTCTGTTCTGTATTGTTTAATTTCAACATATATGAAGGTATGGATAACTATTTTGAAGAGAACAAGAGACATTATGGCAGCCATTGTTGATTGTCCTATTGTCTAGTTTTGAAGGCCTATAATGCCTTCATCACTCTGTTCCAATCAGTTTTATACTACTTTGTTTTGTATGAATTCATTGTGTATGAAAATACAGACAATTATTTAGAAGAAAACAAGAGAAATTATGGTAGCCCACTGCAGATCTCCTGTTGTCTTGCTTTGAAATCTGTGTCACTTACATTGTTTTCTTCTGATCTGCTTTGTTATGCTTAGTTTTACCTCTTTAAAATGAAATTTTAAAAAAGAAAAAATAATAATATTTAACTCACACTATAAACATGTCAAAGTAAAAATTTTAATCAGTGAAGTATTTTCTTTGATAAGTTCAAAAACTATTTTGTATCTACTAAATATTATTATTAATTATTTTTGGGGCATTATGCAAACCTTCCAAATGGCATTAAAAACAATATATACAAGAAATAGTCTTTTAGATAGATGATAATTCAGCCTTTTTGGGCCAATCTCTTGTCAGATTATTTTTATTTCATTATGTGGCTAACAAAGAACTCATACAAAAAGGCAAGTTGTCAGCATTGCTATTTTCTGGTTTCTTTGTGTTGACATTAGTACTATCTTTAATCCAATTTGTTTTTTAAAATCCTTTTAAATCCATTTAGCTGAGCAATGTAAACAATAAATTGAAATATACTGAAAATAAACTAAAGATTAGGAAAATCCCCACTCTACTCTGAGTAAATCAGAAATTTATGGAACTAATAATCTTTTGAGAAGATGATTGTATAATTATTAGGAAAATTCCCCCACCCAGAGGACTTTCTAGAATGCTTTACATCCTTTCCACCACTATCCCAATCTTGGAAAGCACTCACCTAAATATTCTAAATTTACCCTTGGATCAGTCAGACTTGCAGAGATCTATTAGCCAGTAATTCAATACACAAAAAAATTGTTTTTATTCAATTACATTTTGACATGATGCCATCAGCTGGAATGAAGGAACCTATATGAACTTCCCTCTCAACCTGACAAAGCAGAAGAGCTAAAGTTAAATTTATTCAACGGACTCTTTCCTTTATCATCTTGTATAAAGTAAGAGTGCAGAGAAAGAAGTAACCATCATCTCCTACAAACAGACTTCACAAAAAAGTTCATTATGAAATTCATAAAAGCAAAACTTTCATCAGCTTGGGAAAGAAACTAATCAATACTGCCATGTTTAATAGTGAGAAAAGCAGAACATAAGCACTTGTTAAAACTATATTCTTTTGCCGGGCATGGTGGCACATGCCTATAATCCCAGAATTTGGGAGGCTTAAGTAGGTGAGTCAGTGCTCCCTGCTTTAGCTCAGTTGGCTAAGGCCCCATTCTGTAAACATGAGGTTGTGAGTTCCATCCCAGAAGCAACAACAACAACAAAAAAAAAACCAGTATATTTGGGCTGGGGATTTAGCTCAGTGGCATACATGCCTGCCTTGCAAGCATGCGGTCATGAGTCCGATCCCAGGTACTGATAAAAAAAAAAAAAAACAAAAAAACTTCAGAGTAGGTGGGTCACTGTAAACTCAAGGCCAGTCTGGGCTACATACTGAGTTCAAGGCCAGCTGCATAACGAGACCCTGTTTCAAAAAAAGACAAAAATTGATCTAATCTATGAGTATTAACTGTTCTTTTCCAAGAACTAAATCATTGTTAAATTCCTATCATCTTGTCTTGAAAGCCTATATTGTTATTGTTTTGGGTTTCTATTGTTCTTATAGTTGTTTGTATGTCTTTTTTTTAATGTGTTTTTCTCTTTAAAATAAAATTTTAAAAATGAAAAAGACAAAATCTATTTAATGAATCTCTATATTAATTGCAAAGTTAATGTTTTTAATATACAACATACAGTTTTTGTACTTTGTTTTCAGCTATTTTTCTGGTAATATTTGAAAGAGTTTTTCCCTAGAATAAATTATTGTACAGTTACGGCGGTGGTCTAAGATGGCAGAAGGCCAAAGCAGGAACACCTATCGCTTCCTGCTTCTTCCCCAGCCCTAACTGCAACTCCCCTTCCTGTTTACCCACGCAGAAAAATCCAATCAGCTCCCTGCACGTCATTTATGCCCCCCCTAAATGCCATCCCCCGGTCAAAGGTTACATATATATATATTCCATACCCCACGTTCCAGTCAGAGAATACCAGGCTGCCTATGGTCATGGGGTTCTCTCCATGTCCTCAGAATAAAGGCTACTTTTTATTCTATATTTTCTTTCTTACTGCACTGAAAACCTAACAATAATTATACAATGTAATTCTATGAAGGTTAAATTGAAAAAGAAATTGAGCTTTTAAAAAATTCTTCATTTATGCAATTCTTCATAAGAGGACTCTGAAAGCAGGAGAGTGTATCTCTTTACTTTAAAACTATAAAGCAATTGGATAGAAGGGAAACTTATAATCATCTACTTTTTAATCATATGACTGTACATTTGTGTGTGGCCCTAATTTTTACACTGACAACTTTTCATTATGCTGATAACTACAGGGTCATTCTAACAAAGTAAAATGCAATATAAGTTCTGTCCACAGTTTCATTTTAGGGTACTTAATTCTGATACTAATTAATGTTCATTAGTTAGTATCATGCCATTAAGAAAGTGAAAATCCTTGGCCAAAAGATTACTGTAATCCCTTGTGATGCATACTTTTAGATCTTTATTTTCCAAGGAACTGAATGGTTCTTTGTGGTTTATTTCACTAATTCCTACACACATCCTAGATAATCAAAAAACCCAAGATTGAGACTAACAGGATATTTATAATGAAGTTAGCACAAGGTAACAACAGACTTTAAAATGTTTCTGATTGGTTCAACTTTATCACATGTCAATTGTACTTTAAAAAGCAGAGGTGTCTGTACTAGAAAAGAAACTGAGTTAGTCAAGGATAATACTTATATTAAGAAGTACAGTAAGACTCATTGTAATAATAAAATCTAGTATTTCTTGAACAGTTACTATGTGCAAAGCAGGGTGCTAAATGCATTATGCGCATACGCCATTTAATCTTCAACTAATTTCCGTGTAGGTGCTGATACAATGAACACTTTAGCCCTAAATTAAACTAAAGAGAAAATTTTTAAAAACTTACCCAAGACAATAGAGTAATTAAGCAGCTAACATAGTTTCAAATTGAAATAGTCTAACTCCAAAACCACGGGTCAAAACCACATGCAAAATTAAAGCTGTGAAACCATTTGCACATTGCTACACTAACAAAATACTATGATTCCTTTATGCATACAGAGATCAGACATATTTCTAGCCATTTATGAAGTATCTTCACATTCATATTACAACAACAGAACATTACTTCTCCAATGTTGACATCTTCTAAATCAATGATTCCTGAAAATATCCCAAGAAACCCAATGCCAATATTGCTACCTATGTATTAATAATCAGGATGCTGAGGTTTATAACATACTAATTATTGTACAGCTGGAAAATCTCAGCTGAAAGAGGCATCTTCTTTGACTTTCATACCTAAAATAGTCCCTCTTCCTACCTTTCAAACTCATCACTGTCACAGTGGCAGCCAGAAGTTTTGCTGTTAAGAGATAATACAAATAAAAAGGCCCCTGTAAGAGATGGAGGACTAGAGTCAGACTCACTAGTTCGAATTAAAAAAAAAAAAAAATATATATATATATATATATATATATATATATATATATTTGCCTCCTTCCAGAGTCAACAGTTGTTGAGAAATGACAATATTAGCAAAAGACAAGATAAATGTGCTCTCTATGCACTGCTAGAAAAAAGTGTAAACTGACCTGAACTTAATGTATATTTGCTAAGTAAATCAAAATTTTAAATATGGTTTCATTTGATATAGAAATTGCACTTCTAGGAACTGTAATGACATTCAACACTTTATCTAAAATTATGAAAAATTAGAAGCAACGATGGTATTTATCAATAGAATAATTAAATAATTATATACATACAATGTAACACTAATGTAGCCATTAAAAATAACACATGCCTATTTATTGATAAATATATACACAGAATTTTTTAAGAAAATGGTTACAAAATAATATGTTTTTATTACTGGATATGCATAAAATTATGCATATGTACTCATTTCTGTGTTTATGACTTATGTATGCATTTAATTATGACTATGGATAAACACATGTCTGGAATATATTAATCAAATATTTTACCTCTAAAATAATCAGAAAGAATTAAGTCCTACATTTAATACACATGTGTATAGGTATACAAAACTTATTTTAGGACTGGAGATTTAGCTCAGTGGCATGAGCGTGTCTGGCAAGCTCAAGGTCATGAGATTGATCCCCAGTACCAAAAAAAAACAAAACTTATTTTGGCTTATTTTTAATAGAAAATGTTCAGATGCCTATTGTAAATAAAATAGTTATTTTTATTAAATACATGTGAATAGAAGCTATAACTACTCTTTTTTTAATTGTGCTTCAGTGAATTTAACATATTAAAGGGAAAATAATTGTTAAAATTCACAAAATTTTTGCTTTTGACAGACTTCTATACTTAATACAAAAAACTATATGAAGAGCTACTAGAAATAATAAGAAATTTTAGTAAAGGTAATGAATTTAAACTAAGTATGTAGCTTCTCTCTGTTCTGTAAGAAAATTATATAGAGAAACAAATTAATTATCAACATTGAAAATTCTAAGAAATATTAAAGAATAATTTTTTTTCTTTTTTATTGGTACATGATTGTAGTACATAATCTTTAAATAATAGAGTGTTTGTACAAGTACATAGCATCTTATTTTTTAATGAATAATCTGAATGTCAAAAGCACAGGAAGAATTATGACATTATCCTTATCAACTTACATAAAAAAAGAATCGAACAAGTGAAAAAATAAGCTATGTTCTTAAGTGGAAGACAATATTGAAAAATACCAAATTTTTGAGAATTAGGCTATGCTAATAAAAATTTTCCTGAACTAGTGAAAATAAAAAGTTCATTCTGAAAAAATTATATGATAATAACCAAGACAATCTTGAAGAAGTAAAATGAGGGAATGGTTATTAAGCCTTAATAAAGTAGTATAACATTGGTTTAAAAAAACAAAAATAGGAAAATAACAGTTAAGAAATAGGTACAAATATATGGGCATAAAATATATATCGTATATGGTACTTTAGTATACTAGCAAAAGTACTTTCAAAACAGTAATAAGCAAAGCTGGCTAACCATTTGGAAGACAATATATTTCCATCACACTATATAAAAAACATAAATTCCAGTGATAAATAAGGTTGAAAGCTCTAAATTGAAAACAGTCAAAATATAAGTGCTGTCTAGAGAAGAAAACAGTTTGTAATACTTGTTACCAAAGATCAACATTCTATTTCACTAAGAGCATTCACAAACTGGTAAGAAAAAAGATGAATATCCAAGAAAAAGGTAGAGAATATGGTTATATAGTTCACCAAAAGGTAAATCACCAATAAACATATGACAATTATTATGGCTTGAATCTAGCTGTGCCCCTGAAGCTTTAAGTGGTCACAGGTGGGGCTTTTCAGAGATGGCTAGATCAGGAGTGTGTGATGCTGAGATTAAGGATAAGATGCAAATATTGATTCACAGTGCAATACTAGGATTAAGGCTGCTCCACCCTGAGTGTGAGTACTACATGTGCTTAGAGTGTTTAGTTTGAACACAATATAAGGGACAGAAAGAGGACTGCTGTCCTCAATTGCTGCTTGCTGCTTTTTTTGTTGCCTTCTACCTCCCATAAACTGTTTCTCCTCAGTGATGCCGTTCTGTTATGACACTCTGCCTTGGATCCAGCTGATTATAGACAGAAACTTCTACAAACTGTGAGCTAAATAAACTTTTCCTCCTTTAACATTGAGTGTTCGGTATTTTTTTCTCAGAAAAGAGAAAAGTGACTAAGAAAACATCATAGTCATCCTGGCTATAGTGGGAAAATATGATATTGAAATAATGTGTTACTTTTAGTACTAAAAGAGATCAAAAGGATCTCCATCCAGTGCTTATGAGGTTACATACACATATTTGCCAAAATTGATTTTCCTGTATGTTGTACCTCAATGTTATACCTCAGATATTTTTTTTTTTGCAACAGCAGAATATATTTATTGAGAGAAAGAAAGCTTCTGTCTGAAGAGAGACAGAAGGGGTCCCAAGTGGGTTGCCAAGGACTTTGTCTTTTCTGGGGACCTCAGATATTTTTTGACCCACGCATTCTACATTGAGAAATATTTACAAATTGTGTGTGTGTGTGTGTGTGTGTGTGCGCGCGCACATGCAAAGAGACAATGATGGAGTTACATATATTAAAATGGAAATAACTACAATCTTTTTAATACTATGTATTACATACATATAATTTAAAAGAATGGGTTAGAAATCTATATATAAATTGACTTAGATGTCTATGTCATACCATGATACAAATCGAGATAACAAAAATAATGACTATGTTCCAATTCCTGTTTCATAAAAATTTTTCAATCTTTATATGCAAATGTAATATATGAATCATTAAAGTATGGAAGTATAAACATCAAATAATGCTTAGCTTTTAGGAGTAGAAACTAAGAAGGATAGAAAAAGAAATAATTACCTTTTTCCTTATTTATCTAATTAACTAGTTAAAATATTTTATAATCTTTTTGTTTGTTACTGTTTTTATTGTTATTGTTGTTGGCAACAACAGTAATAACAATAAAATAAAGCCAATTGAAGCTTTATTTTGGAAAACACAATTGAATTGGATTTTGCTGGAGGACATGGGTAAAGGGGGTACTCTAGAAAGCAGACTTTACCCAAAGGTAGACTGAGGGCAGGATTAAGCTACAGATGAGTATCCTGTTCCCTGTACTATACTCTGAATGGCTGTCTCCCCAACAGGCTCTGGTGCAGCCATGAGATAGAGGCAGGATGGTAAAGATTAAAATGTTCATTCTCGAGGGAAGACAAGATGGCCAAACAGTGAGCAACAGAATACAAAGTGTCCCAGGAGAAACAATTCATATACCAGAATAAAACACACTGGAGAGACCCAGACAGAGGGAGATGGATCCTCTTGACACAGGAAGATATTAAAATGTAAAAAAGCTCATCAAATACTTCAGGACTACAACTGAAACAGCTAAAAACGATGGGACATGGCGTTTTCGCCATGACCTGCCAAGTTTACACCAGCTTGAATCCATGCCGGCAGGCAGAGCCACCCAGACTCGTTCCCACAGCCACTCACAGGAGCACGGCAGCACTGAGGTCAGGGGTTGGTGAGCCCAACAGAGAGCAGAGAGAGGAGGCGGTAGAAGGACCTTCATTGATCCATGGTCAGTGCTGGGAATGAGACCCCCCCCATGGGAAGGGTGTGACAAGATGGATATGTTGGAATCAGGCAGGAGGAGCCTAAACTGGGAGTGACAGTGACTTCGGTTGGTTGCTCCTTCCCCAGAGCAGAATCATGCGATTTGCTTGGACTGGGCCACATTCCTGGCCGGGACCCAATGAGATGTCCCAAATAGATTCCCTGCGCATAGCACGCACTAACTGGAAAAAGGCCCCTGAAGTTTGGCTGGCCCGGTGGGGAGGGGCAAGCATACACAGCCTGCTTAGATGTCAGTGACAAGAGCAGGCAGGAGAGGGCAGAGGTCCCTTGCCAGCGTGCTTCAGAGAAAACGTGGCCAACCGGGAAGGGGGCTGTGACCTGCACTGTAACCTGTGTAGAGGAAGCCAGGGCCATGACAGGAGAGAGAGGCAGGAGGAGGCCCCTAGCTCAGAACACTAAGAACCCTGATCCAGGAGAAGGAAAAACAAGAGAGACTGAGGGTGGCAAACACACAACATCAAACATGGTTTCAATGGACATTAAGAGATATCTTCAGGACCTTGTGGACGAGCTCAAAACTAAAATATTAAATCAGGTAAAGCAAGATATGAGTAGAGGAATAAAAGAAATGCTCTCACAAAGCATCTCTCAGGATGATACAGACGGAAGAAGGGAGGAACACAAAAAAAGGAGAGAAACATCAATAAAGAATATAAAGATAATATAGAATACATGAAGCAGATTCAAAGAGACTACCAGGAAATTAAAAACTCCATTGAAAGCTGGCAAAATGCCTTAAAAGAAACAAAGGATAGACTATCAAAACTTGAAGACAAGTTTGCAATGTGTGATCATGAAAGGAAAGATCTCTCAAAAATAACAAGGAAACAGGCAGTAACAATACAAAGCCTAGAAGATGACAAGAGAATCTACAATTTAAGAATAAGAAACGTGAAAGAACAAGCAGGAATACATACAGGTGAATTACAAAGGCTATCATGGAAATAATTAAGGAAAATTTCCCAAGCATGGGAAAAGAAAACGATATTCAGTTGTGTGAGGCATACAGAACTCCAGCCACCTACAACCAAAACAGAGCTACACCCAGACATATAATAATCAAGATACCAGAAATTCAATATAAAAACAGAATATTAAAAGCCGTCAGAGAAAAGAAACAGATTACCTATAAAGGAAAGCCCATCAGAATCACCGCTGACTTCTCAACACAGACCATCAGATCAAGAAGAGCATGAAGCAATGTCTTCCAACTCCTGAAGGAAGGTGGCCTCCAGCCCAGATTGATGTACCCTGCAAAACTGTCACTAGAAGTTAATGGAGAAACAAGATGCTTCCATGACAAAGAGGAACTGGGCAAGTTTGTGACCACCAATCCAACCCTGCAGAGAATGCTGAAGGACATTCTAGAGAGAGAGAAAAAAAATACCAGGATTTTAGGAACAGTGGCAGAAAGGCCTCAATGAGTGGGGCAGGCAGTAGAATGAAGGAGAAAACTAGACAAACAGGCAGAAAAATAGCATAGCATAAATGATGCAGAGAAGGATAACTACAAACTCTAACATAGGTGGCCTTGATACGCTATGTTGTTGATAGTGCACCAGGATTTAAAACACACATTACTCACACTACTCTGCTTAGATGTATTATATTCTGTTCCAGTCATTCTACCTGTACTAGATTTGAAGGCATAGACAGTAATCCCAAAAATAACAGGATATAGTATGGTAATCATCCTTAATTTCCTATTAACTTAATCTAAAGTTCTGTAAAACCTACACTTTTACCATGACTGATCATAATCGAATCCGATTTGCTGGATTGCTGTTTTGTATCTATAGATTTTATTCAAAGCTGTTATGATTGATAGTATCAAGTCTGAGAGTATAGGCAACTACACTTAAGATGACAAGATCCACTAGAATATCCACTCTGGTTTGATTATTACCTGCCTTTGAAGTTTTATACTGTCTACAATGTTTTATTTTTACTAATATTGTTATTTACTGCTTTACTCAATTATACTGCTATATTCAATTATGCCTGATGATAGAGACATTCTATTGAAGATAATAAGAAACAACACAGTAATCATTGTAGATCACCTTGTACTGTGGTTTTATACGACTTTTTGGTTTCATGTTTTTATAGGAACTTGTTTTGTCTTGCTAAGTTTTTCTCTCTAATACAGAAAGGATAGAAATACAAGTAAAGATTCATGCATGCATAGCTGTTTACACTCTGTTTGACTATCTACTTTGTATGCTTTAATTTTGTAACTTGAACAACTATTTCTAAGAGAATAATATGTAATTTATTAACTAGTGATTTCTTATTGTTTATCTTTTTTTGAATTCTGTATTATTTCTACCCTTTACATGCTTTTGTTTCTCTTTAAACAAAATCTTTAAAAATTTTTTAAAAAGTTCATTCTCTTTCTTTTTTTTTTGGAGGTAACATATTTATTCATTTCCTAATCCTAAGGATTTATTTCTGCATGAGAAAACCCTTTATCATCTAGGTAAAATTAGTACAATCATTTTAGATGATGATAATTTGTCATTTAAAGGAAAGCTAATGTCACAAAGTGTGTAAGTGTCTTCCAGATGGGTACAAGTCATGTTCACCCATCAAGTGAAATTATATACAGATTAACATGTCAATATATAAATATGTACTAAGGCAAATAAATTTAACAAAGAAATAAAGCAAAGAATTTAACAAAGAGTGTTTGATACCTCACCAATTATCTAAAGGCTATGAATTTCAGGGTTTCCTTAGGTCATGTGATTATAAAACAGAGTGGGAACTCCCGAGGCTATCGGGAAGCCCTCACTTATCAGACTCCTTTTCTGTGCCTGCTTCTGGGGCCCTGTCTGCTTCTCTGTGGGACACAGGCCCCAGCTGTGGGTTCCCACTGCCTCAGCCATGAGATTTGTGTCTGGGTTCACACCGATGTCCCCTCACAGAACACAGCCATGTCCTCAGGTCTCAGGCTTCTTATTTGCAAATAATACAGCTTGTTCCTGCTGTTGTCTCTGGAGATGGTGGATCAGCTCTTCATGGAGTTGTGTTGTTTGTGCTACCACCACCAATACTGATATATGAGATCCACTCCAGCGCCTTCCCTGGAGCCTGTTGGACCCAGTGTCTGTAATAGCTACTGAAATGAATCCCAAGGCCATGCAGGAGAGTCTCAGGAACGCCCCCAGGCTGCACCAATCCTCCATTGGACTCCACCAATTGCTCCTTTGCCTGGACACCTCCAACTTCAGCGTGACCATGGCTCTGGCAGCGAGTGCGCTACAATGGCAAGTCTAGGTGGCTCTAGTGAGAGTGCCATGACCACGAATCTGAGCTATTGCAATGGTAGTGCTGTCACCATGAGTTTGACCAGCTCCTTTCCCTTTAGTTTCTTCCTGGGTCAAGAGGATCCATCTCCCTCTGTCTGGTCTTCTCCAGGATATTTTATTCCAGCATCTGAGTTGTTTCTCTCAGGAAAACTCTGTATTTTGCTGCTTACTGATCCACCATATTTAGCTCTGCCTTGTTTTATCCTCTTGTAGCCCAGGCTGGTCTCAAACTTGCAAGAATCCTCCTGCCTTGGGATCCTGAGTCAAAATTTTCATTCTCTTAAACAGAGTAATAGAGAGCTCTGACACCAGGTTTACATCTCCCCGTCCCAGGTCTTGATCTTATTCACAACCATGGCCCTAATAGAGCAACAAAAAATATTTTCAAAATAGTGTAAGCAAAGCTGAATAGCCATTTGGAAGACAACAATACTGTATGAAAGAGATGAAGACTCCACTAGAGCTAAAGCAGGGCTAGAATGACCTCACACTATAACTGTTGCCAGAGGTTAAAGGATTCCTTAAGTCGAGCTTATCCCTGTAAGTAGCTACTGTTGACTTTCATATAAATATTGAATTTCTGTATCCCAGGATCCAGCCAGTTCTCCTTGCCCTTAAGTATTTCATAGTACATTGTGATCACAATGTACAGTGCCAGCCTGATATTCTGAGGCCCTGGTACCCACACAGCTGCCACACCAAGTCCTGTTTGTCCCATGGCAAGGCAGCCTGCAGCTCAGCCAGCTTAGAACTGGTGTCCCTAATGACTGGCTCCTCACATTGCTCAGCATCAGCAATGGAGATTTCCAGGCATGCCCTTTGGTCTTTGAAGGCCTTAATTGCTACCTGAAGATGAATGAGGTTATTATTCATATTTAAGATTTCCGTCTTCCTGCAGCACATGTCATCCTGCACTTCACAGATAGCATCTACAGTTTCTCCTCAATCTGGTATATGTTCTTGACCTTAGGCCAGCTTCAGATGGTGACCTGAAACAGTACTGGCTGCAGACATTGGTGATAATCCTGTCCAAATCCAGTGAGCAGTTGTCCATGGAAATCTGGTACTGCAGCTCACAGCTCTCTTCATATACCTGCCTGAAGAAGTTCATCTTGTCAGTCAGCCCTTGAAGGTAAGGCTGCAGGTCTACCTTATTCATGAACTTTTATCTCCATCATTATTAATGAGGGAAATTTTTTTATCCATTTACATATGCTTATTGATATCATCATCTTACTTATTCTTGAAGTCTTCTACCTGCCCCTAACTGTTGCCACACTTCACCTCCAGCTTCAGCTTCTCCTGGCCCAGTAAATCTATCTCTTACCTTCAGACATAGTGTCCATATTGCTCTGAGCCATCTTCTGCAGATACAGGTGGATTACTTAGATTTCCAGCATTTTATTCTAATAGTCCATGAATCATATCTTGTTAATTAGAAGGTAAACTTCTTGTCAAGACTCTTGATCTGCTTGTTCTCATGAGTGTTCATAGCCTGGATGCTGGGGTTTACCTTCAGCTTCAGTGGGCTCAGTGGGTGCTAGTTCAACATGACAGCTGTGATGCCCACCCCCGCCTACACAACCAGTCCCACCATAGCCACAGCCCAGAGCTGTGCCAGTGCCTGAGCTTCCTGGAAGCTGCTGCTGCTGCCCACCTGGGAGATGCTGTCAGAGCTGATGTGGGCAGCAGGAGGTGTATAGACAGGCTGCTGAAGGCCCGGAACAGGAGGTGGACACCGTGTAGGACTTCTGGGTCACCCCGATGGACATGGTAAAGGCTGCAGTGAAAGAAGACAGGCTGAAAACCAAGATTTGAGAAAGAACCAAACAGCAGCTTCAAGTAGTAAGCAAAATAAAATTTAAAATATATATATATGAACTAGCATATGATATTTAACAATATAAACATCAAAATAATTTATGTAGAATAATTCCAACTTTGAAACTGTATTTATAGTTTAGGTATCTACATACATGAAGTATATCAAGGGAAATATGCAATTTTTCTAATCCTTATGGCATAGAGGAAGCAGCATTCACAGATTGCTCCAAGATATGCACTAGGTGAATCAGTCAGCAAATACATAATAGGGCTGAGATATCAAATACTGTAATACAATTTAAACAGGATACCAAACAAAAGAAATACAGAAAATTGGGAACCCATCATGAGAAATGAAGCTGCTACTACTCCCCAGCAAACATCTAGAGACCATGCCACTGTGTGAAATGCACAAAACTTTCAGGAGAAGAAGCCAGGAGAGCAGCTGTAGCTGCACTCACTCTGACTGTCATCACCCTCAGGGCAAACAGGAACTGTGCTTCTGCTGAGACAGGTTCCAAAGTCTAAGAAAATAACAGAAAAGAGATTCTTCATGGGGTGTGTTCTAACACAAACCTGGAAATCAAGCCCATTCTATGAAATGCACAGAACTTTTTGGGCACTCCATTATATCTCTGACACCAAGGCCAGCTGAATGAGAGTGAATTCCTGCTCAGCACTCCTCCATTACATCTCTGATAGCAGGATCAGCTGGAAGACATTGAGTTCCTTCTCTGGGCCTCCTCCATTACTTTGAGAGGGCAGGTCAGCTGGAAGACAGTAAGTTTGCATCCTGGAGAGCAGGCCAGCTGGAAGAGTGAGTTCACACTCTTGTGCCCTCCATTACATCCTCAAAAGTGGGGCAGGCTGGAAGACAGTGAGTTCCTTCTCAGGGTCTCCTCCATTCCCCCCCACACTGTGAGGCTGGCTGGAAGAGTGCACAACTGACTGGAACATCAAGGCCCAGGACAACAACCTGGCACACAGATGCACACAAGCCTTTAAGGGGTGAAGCAATCAGCAAGGCCAGCAGTGTGAAATCTTGTGAAGCAGAGGGAGGAGACAGCAGTTGGACTCTGGAAATCTCCACTGACAGAAGACCAGTTTCAGCCACCACATCCAGTGGCCAAGATTGTCTCCAAACCCAGCACTTCTCTAGGATATAACATGGACATTATACAGAGATACAATAAACACCAGAGGTATTTTTCAACTTTAATTCTCCTTTTTTTTTTTTTTTTGTTTGATTGACTATCCTTTTCCTCTCTGGTTGGATGTCATCTTGTTTTATTTTGTATTCTGTGGTTATTATTGTATTTGAGGATATTTTTTCTATTCTCTCTCTCTCTTTCTCATCTCCTTTTTCTTCTATTTTGTTCTTTTTTTAAAATTCTCTTACTTCCTTGTTTTCATCAGGAGTCTTACCTTTCTCTTTCAGTATCTTCTACTGATCTCTTTTTCTTTTTTCCTCAACTACTTCTTCAATTTAAACTTTTAAGTGAGTTATCACTGTCCCTGCCCTTTCCCATTATTCTTTCACATTCTATTTCATTCCTCTTCTTCTATGTCCTTGTTTCCCAAAACTCAGGTAATCATCCTTTGACCTCCAACCTTGACTCTACTACATCTTACCACATGCATCACTTTAACCTGTCCCCTACCCATCTTAAAATTCCCACTACCTGTAGAAGGGTAAAATCACTCCAGTAAGGGGAAAGCCACTGTATACAAGTACATGATATATGTTTGATTCATTCCATAACCATAGAGCTTGCTTCTGTGGATAGAGGTAGTAAGATAATAGTTACCATGGTGAATAGTTAAACTTCACTTGAAATTATTATTGTACTATTTAACCAGGGTGTCATACATATTATAAACAGTTTTTCTCCCATGTATAATAACACTGTGATTGTGTGGGGTCATAATCAGCTCCACAGCTTACTACCAAAGGATTGGAAGCTAAGCCAAATAGCAACTTTGCATCTTTTATAAATTAGGAAACTCAGTTCTGTGGATAACTATAGAGAACAACTATGTCTAGAAGACATCTCTGAAAAACAGATATCTCATTCCTTTCTTTAGAGAAGCTGCAATATTAGCAATAAAGCTGTACATCATTAGAAATTAATAAGCATCAACATAGAAAACAAAATAAAAGATAAAATAGAAAATGACAAGACAGAAACAAAATGAAACCCCAGCTCACTCAAAACAAGCTGGAATTCAATGAGAGATGAAATTGGAAACAAAACACTGGAACTTTCTGAAATGATAACCACAGTAGTGAAAAAACAAGTGCAAAAGGCTATGGAGAAAATAATTTTTCAGGTACATAAAGAAATGATGCTTAAAATCAAAGATATTAGAGATGACGCAAGTACAAGAACAGATGAGTTTAGAAAAATAATGGAATCAAAAATGCCCAACATAGGAAAGAATTGGAACCCATGAAACAGATCCAAACAGAAATTTAAGAGATTAAAACCTCCATTGAAAGTATACATAACAGAAATTCAAGAGATTAAAACCTCCACTGAAAGTATACATAACAGACTGAATGAAGGAGAGGATAGAATTTCAAATCTTGAAGACAGAATTGCAGTTAATGATGATGAAAAGAAAGTTATCTTAAAAATAGCAAGAATTCATGATAAAATAATCCAGTAGATACAAAATGAAGCAAACAGGAAAAACATAACATTGACTGGGGAGAATCAGAATGCTACAGAGAGCACAAATGCCATAAAAGAAACTTCACAGAAATAATGGCAGAAAACTTTCCAAGCATGGATAAAGAATGTGATATACAGATAAATGAAGCATACAGAACTCCATACAGCCATAAACAAACTAAATCTACACCAAGAGATATAATAAGCAAGATTCCAGAAATACAGCACAAGAACAGAGTAACAAGCTTTTAGGGGAAAGAAACAGATCACCTATAAAGAAAAGCACATCAAAATCATGGCAGACTTCTCAACACAAACCTTCAAGTCATAAGAGCTTGGAGTGAAGTATTTCAAATCCTGAAAGAAAACAATTTCCAACCAAGATGTACCCCAAAAAGCTATCTTTCAAAATGAATGGAGAAAAAAGATGCTTCCATGGAAAAGAACACTTGAAGAAATTCATGACCACCAAACCCAGAAAGATATTCTACATAGAGATAAAAATTCCAAGGACAACAACAGAAAGAAACCATTAGGCAGGGTAAGCAATTAAACAGAGGAGAAAAGCAGGGAACTAATAGCAGGACAATATCATGACAAAGACAAGTCAATAAATCTCAGTTATATCCATCAATCCATCAATGTAAATGAACTCAATTCACCAATTGAAAGAAACAGAAGGGAAGAATGGATCAAGAAACAAGATCCAACAATATGTTGTATACAAGAAACATATGTAACACAAAATGAAATTCATAGACTGAAAGTCAATCTCCCATGCAACATGAATTCAGAAAAAACTAAGGGAAACTATTCTGTTTGAAGACAATGTGAAGTTCAAGCCAAGAATGATCAAAAGAGATAAAGAAGGTCACTACATACTTGTTAGAGGAAAACTAAAGTAGAAGAGATAACAATGCAACAACTACAGACGCATCCAACTATATGATCTAATTTTTTTTTTTTTTTTTTTTTTTTTTTGTACCAGGATCAAACTCACCACCTTGCGTTTACCAGGCAGGCACTTATGCCACTAAGCTAAAGCCCTAGCCCTGATACAGTTATTAATAGACATGAAAAATCAAATAAGCAATGACACAATTACAATGGGAGACATCAATTCTCCATTGTCACAGAGATAGATCAACTAGACAAAAAATCAGCAAAGAAATATCAGAACTGAACCAACCTTGTGAACAAACGGACTTAATAGATGTGCTCCACTCAACATCATCAGAATATACATTCTTCTTAGCTACACATGTGACATTCTCTAAAATAACCACATTCTAACCCACAGAACAGGCTTAAGTAAATGCAAAAGTATTGAAATGATCCCATGTATATTACCTGAACACAGCGTAATGAAACCAGAAATTAATGGCAAAAGAAACTAAAAACACTCGATAAACATGTGAAAATTAACTAACACCGTCCTAAACAACCAATGGGTCACAGAAAAAAATGAAAGAAATTAAACAATATCTACAAATAAACAAGAATGCAGATACAACATACTGAAACTTATGGGATGCAATGAAGGCAGTTCTAAGAGGGCAATTTATAGCAGTGATTTCTCACATCAGGAAAACAGGAAAAGCACAAATAAACAATCTAATGTTACACCTCAAGCTTCCAGAAGCTTCTAGAAGAATAGCAAAACACACTCAAAACCATACAAGGGAGGAAATTTTAAAAATCAGAAAATAAATTAATACAGTGGAGACCAAGAAAAGAATATAAAGAATTAATGAATCAAAGAATTGGTTCTTTGAAGAACTGATACACCTTCTACCCAACCTTATCAAAAAAATAAAGACTGAAAAACATGTATTGAGGAATGAAAAGGTGAAATCACTACAGATCCTGTGAAAATTCAGATCATCAATACCTACTTCGAAAACCTTTATTCCAATAGGATGGAAAGCACAGAAGAAACAGACAGATTCTGAGATTCATATGAGTTCCCAAAGCTGAATCAAGAAGATATAAAAATTCTAAATAAACCAGTATCAGTTAAAGAGGTGGAGAAGTAATTAAAAATTTACCAAAAAAGAAAAAAAGAAAGAAAAGATACCCAGCCCTTGATAGATTCATGGCTGACTTCTATAAAAAACTGAGAGAAGGTGTAATGCCAATACTCCTCACACTCTTTAATAAAGTTGAAAAGGAAGCAATCCTCTCTAATTCATTTCTAGAGGCAAGTATTTCCCTGATACCAAAAGCAGAGAAAGACCCAAGCAGAAAGGAAAACAACAGGCCAATCTCCCTAATGGGCAAAAATGCAAAAATTCTCAACAAGAAACTAGCAAACAATGCACTAAATCATCAAGAAATTATACACTATGACCAACTGGGATTCATCCTAGAAATCCAGGGATGGTTCAACATACACAAAACAATATATATAATACAACATATCAATGGAGCCAAAACCAAAAATCACATGATTATCTCAATAGATGCAGAAAAAGCTATTGCTGAAGTCCAGCACTCATTCATGATAAAAACCCTACAGAAATTCAAGAAATGGTCTTTACCTCAATCTGATAAAACCATCTGTTATGGTTGATAATATGTCAATTTGAGAAGTTTAGAACTTTAACTAAGAGACTCAGCAGGGAACCAGGATCCTTACTTTATAAATAACCTCATCCTGTGCAAGAGGAGGGCAGAGAGATTTTGTGAGTGCTACATCCAACCTGGAAGTGGGAGGCCTGCATACAACATAAGGGAGGAAAAGAGGCTTGCTCTTTCCTCCTTTTGCTCTTGCTGTTTTGCTTCTGCCACCCTGAAGTGCTGCTCATGTGCCATGCCATCCTTCCTTGGAGAGAGCTGATTTATGACTGAAACCTGAACAAACTGTGAGCTAAATTTACCTTTCCATCCTTAATTTTTTGTGTTGAATATATTGTCCCAGCAGTAAAAGAAAAGTAATGAAGACAGAATTTGGAACCATAGAAATGGAATTTTTGCTGTGACTATATCTGACCAGGTGGTTCAAGAGCCTTTGGGAATGACTTGGGGGAAGAGTTTAGAAAGGTTCAAAGATGTTGCCTAAAAGAGTAGCACTGGAACACCTTAGGCTCTTCTGCATGGAGGATTGTGATCAGAGCTCCAAAGACTGGAAGGCTGATGATAGAAATCCCACTGGTAAAAGCCAGGCTTGGGAAGTTTCTGATGAGAAGGACTGCACTGGGGGCTGGACTCCAGATAATGTGTGTTATGGCTTGGCAGAAAGTTTGTCTGCATTTTGCTTATGTCTAGAGACTGCATCAGACTGAAATCAAGGGCAGTGGACTAATTAATCTGGCAGAAGAAATTTCAAGAAAATCAAATGTTGAAGCTGTGACAAAGCTATTACTGGGGACTTTTGGCCAGGTCTATGTTGAAAATCAAGAGCAAAGAGCCCTAAAAGAAAACCAACAGAGTGGGAAAGAATTTTAACTAGCAACCCCTCAGACAAAGGACTTGTGTCCAGAATATATAAAGAATTGAAAAACATCAAGCCCCCCAAATTCAAAGACCCTCTCCAAAAATGGGCATCTGAGATGAACACACAGTTCTCAGAGAAAGATATACAAATGGCAAATAAATACATGAAGAAATGTT